>JAASLG010001742.1:0-17461 GCA_013365235.1 Cercospora sesami
CGCCGATCTGACTGCGCCGCGCGTGGCCGAGCTGAACCCATACACGCCCGTGTCGGTCCACCAAGCAAAGGACCTGACGAGCGATTTGAGCCAGCTCAAGAAGTATCAGAGCATTGTTTTGACAGACACTCCACTCAAAGACCAGCTCAAAATCGCCGACTACTGTCACGAGAACGGCATCTACATCACAATTACCGACACCTATGGTCTCTTTGGCCACATCTTCACCGATTTCGGAAAGAACTTCACCGTTGGCGACCCTACAGGCGAGAACCCGCTCAACGGCATCGTCGCCGGCATCGATTTGGATGGCCTCGTGTCTGCACTCGACGAGACACGCCACGGCCTAGAAGATGGAGACTTCGTCACATTCTCGGAGGTGGAGGGTATGGAGGCTCTCAACGATGGCACGCCTCGCAAGATCACAGTCAAGGGACCATACACTTTCCAGATTGATCTCCCGGCGAATGCAGGGCAGTATCAGCGGGGTGGGCTGTATCAGCAGGTCAAGATGCCAAAGATCTTGGACTTTGAGCCACTGAGCAAGCAGCTGAAGAAGCCGGAACAGCTCATTTCCGACTTTGCCAAATTCGATCGCCCTGGACAGCTCCATGCAGGCTTCCAGGCGTTGCATGCGTTTGCCGAAAAGCACAACGGGGAACTGCCACGAGCACACAATGATGAAGACGCCAAGGAGGTGCTCAAGCTTGCACAGGAGATCAATGAGCAGTCGGAAGATAAGGCGGAGTTGGACGACAAGATCATCACCGAGCTTTCATACCAAGCACGTGGTGACCTCTCACCCATGGCCGCATTCTTCGGAGGTCTGGCAGCGCAAGAAGTGCTCAAGTCGGTATCTGGCAAGTTCCACCCGATCAAGCAATGGCTATACCTGGACTCGCTTGAGTCGCTCCCGACATCCGTCAAGCGATCGGAAGAGCTGTGCAAGCCAGTTGGATCACGATATGATGGCCAGATTGCAGTGTTTGGTAAGGAGTATCAGGAAAAGCTCTCGAACGTCAAGCAATTTCTCGTCGGTGCTGGCGCCATTGGTTGTGAGATGCTCAAGAACTGGGCGATGATTGGTCTCGGTACTGGACCGAAGGGCAGAATTTGGGTGACCGACATGGACCAGATTGAGAAGAGCAATCTCAACAGACAATTCCTTTTCCGCCCCAAGGACGTCGGCCAGCTCAAGTCAGAGTGCGCAGCTCGTGCTGTGCAGGCCATGAACCCAGACCTTAAGGGGCACATTGAGATGCTGAAGGATCGTGTGGCGCAAGACACCGAACACATCTTCAACGAAGAATTCTGGCAGAATCTCGACGGCGTCACCAATGCTCTGGACAATGTGGATGCTCGTACCTACGTCGATCGGCGATGCGTCTTCTTCCACAAGCCTCTGCTGGACAGTGGCACTCTCGGCACCAAGGGCAACACGCAAGTCGTGCTGCCTCGTCAGACAGAGTCTTACTCCAGCTCGCAAGATCCTCCGGAGCAGTCATTCCCAATGTGTACGCTTCGATCATTCCCGAACCGCATCGAGCACACCATCGCTTGGGCCAAGGAGCTGTTCAACACCGCGTTCACAGCGCCGGCAGATATTGTCAATTCGTACATTACGCAAAAAGACTACCTGGGCACTGCCCTCAAGCAGTCCGGGAACGAGAAGCAAACTCTCGAGACATTACAAGAATTCCTGGTGACCAGCAAGCCAAAGTCTTTCGATGATTGCATCGAGTGGGCACGTCTGCAATTTGAGAAGCACTACAACAATGCCATTCAACAGCTGCTGTACAACTTCCCCAAGGACAGCAAGACTTCATCTGGTCAGCCTTTCTGGTCGGGGCCGAAGCGTGCTCCTGACGCGCTTACCTTCGATCCCAACAACGAGACACATTACAACTTTGTTCTCGCTGGTGCCAATTTGCACGCCTTCAACTACGGCATCAAGCAGACCACTGACCGTGATTACATCTTGGGCGTTCTCAGCCGCATGATCGTGCCAGACTTCAAGCCTGATCCGGGTGTCAAGATCCAGGCCGACGACAAGGAGCCAGATCCGAACGCGCAGCCATCTGGGGCTGATGATGACAATGCCCAGCTGGAGAAGATTGCCAAGTCTCTGCCTCAGCCGAAGCAACTCGGTGACTTCCGCATTGAGGGAGTGGAGTTCGAGAAGGACGATGACACCAACTTCCACATCGACTTCATTACCGCCGCGGCCAACCTTCGCGCGGAGAATTACAAAATCCAGACTGCAGATCGACACAAGATCAAGTTCATCGCTGGCAAGATCATCCCAGCCATTGCCACGACGACAGCACTCGTCACCGGCCTGGTGATCCTCGAGCTGTACAAGATCATCGACGGCAAGACAGATATCGAGCAGTACAAGAACGGCTTCGTCAATCTGGCACTACCGTTCTTTGGCTTCTCGGAGCCCATTGCTTCACCGAAGGGCAAGTACCAGGGCAAGAATGGAGAAGAGACTATTGACAAGCTGTGGGATCGCTTCGAGACCGAGGATGTCACACTGCAGCAGTTCCTCGACGACTTCAAGGAGAAGGGACTGAGCGTCACCATGATAAGCTCTGGTGTGAGCCTGCTGTACGCAAGCTTCTACGCTGCGTCCAAGAACAAGGATCGCTTGCCGATGAAGTGAGTAACTACCGCCCCTTATTGGTATTAGCAAAACTAACATGTTATCCAGGTTGTCCAAGCTCGTGGAACACATCTCGAAGAAGAAGATTCCCGAGCACCAGAAGAACGTCATCTTCGAGATTACTGCTGAGGACATGACGGAGGAGGATGTTGAGATCCCGTACGTCATGGTCAAACTTGGTGACCGTCAGTAGTTGCCCTTCAGACGGACTTCGGACTGGGAGGGCATAGACTTGCTTTTACTCCACTTCCTCCGCAGGAAAGACGTGGTTGTCGATGTAGAATGATACATACGAGGCGCACAGGCTTTCAACCGGTCAGGAGAGGCCAGCTTTCACTGCTGCTAGCGGGTAGCATAGCGCGGTACAGATAGATGAGCATGGGATGTGAAATGATGGTATGATATTACTTTGTCAGTCTCTTGGTCTAAACATTGCTCAGTAGTAAAGGCATATCTCGTGCTATCGTAGTCGTCGTACTGTGGGTATCATTTGTCAAACGGAAGTTCTCAGTTGTCCTCATCACTCAATCAATAACAATCACTTCTTCTGCACCTGCTGCTTCCACATCCAACCCCCTCTCGTCGTCATCATTATCTGATGAATCTCCCACCACAATCGCCTCTTCTCTCCTCCTCCTCTCCTCCTCCCTCGTAATCGTTTCTTCCTCAGCCATCTTCTTCTTCTTATTCTCCACCCACTTCTCTCTCCTCTTCTCCCTCCCCTCTTTCTTCCTCATCAAATGCTCCCTCCACCACCGACCATGAACCTCTCTCGCTCTCGCCTCAACGTCCTTCCTCAGAAACATGGTCGTCGGAGCGCCTTGACAGATGTAAACCCCATATCGTACTTTCTTCGCCTTCATCCAAGCTATTTGCGCCGGATCCCAGTCTTCTGCGAGAGAGGTATCGAGATGGTATGGGTTTAGATCGTACTCTTTCAAAGCGGCAGTTTTGGTTATTTTATCGGGCCAGTGAGTGCTATCGCATGTGGAGCAGCAGTTTAGGCCGTTCATGAGGATTGCGGAGCGGGAGGAGGGTTTGCCGCAGAAGGTGCATTTGGTTGTGGACCAGGTTAGGAGGGCTTGGGAGGAGCGGTTGCGGTTGCGGAGGTAGTTTGTTTGGGACATGGTGGGGGTTTTGGTGGGTTGTTTCTTTCGTTTTGCTGGGGCAGCATTTTGGGGTGGTTTGAATTTTGTGATGGATTGGTGTTGGAGGAGGAAGTGGTGGGCCCAGGCGTGCACTTCGTGGTGGAGAGTGCGGCAGGTGTTGGATAGGCGTTCGAGGTCGTGGGTAGCGGTGCGAGGTGCTCTGCGGAGGAGGACTTTGTCGGGCTCGTGGGTGGGGAAGAGGTAGGAGATGATGTTTTGGAGGAGTTCTGACGGGAGGGCGGTAAAGTGGTCGGGTGGTGAGGGTGGCAGTGGTGGTTTACATTGGACTACAATGGTGGCCATTCTGTGCGTGCGTGTTGTCGACGCGTCGATTCATTCCGCCATGTCAAGTCCGCGAGTAGTGCAGGAGCGCGTTCATGTTAAAGTGGAGTGAAAGCTTATGTAAGCGAAGTCGCACCTCTGCTGCTACCTTTGCTTCCCTTCTACAGTACATACACCTGATCTGGTCTTCACTGCCCACTACGCCGACTAAGGTGCCATCCACGCCTACCACTCATTGATATCATCGTCCCCCGCTTGGGACATCTTGACATCGTCGTCCTCCGCTTGCGATATGAGCCGCGCTAGCACCTCGTCCAGGATGTCCATCGAGCCGCCGAGCAAGACTCTACTGAACGCACCCTTGGACTTGCTGGTCAATACACGGGTGCAATGCTCAGCGTGAAGTGGAACATCGTATCTCTCCTCCAAGACGACTTTGCCCAACAACGCCAGCTCACGCTTCTGCCACATCTGCCGAAGTCGTCAGCTGCATACGAATCAGGTCAATATGCTTCTCGACTCACAAACATGCAGTGCATGCTATGCCAATGCTGGTCGGCAAAGAAGAAGTCGCCCGTGTCGGCCATTGCTCCTACTTCTTCCTTGCTAATAGGTTGGGTCATGTTTACATCAGAGAAGTATCGCCAGGCCCCTCCAGCTTGAAGATTTGTCGCAGCCTGCTCGAAAGCGTCCGAAAGCTCTGCATTGCGACATTCCGCTGGCAGCCACGCCGGTGACATGGGATCGAATTTGCACCCCAAGCTTTCGGCCTCAGCGATGGTGGTACCGCAGTAGCATTTGTTGAGAGGCCTCTGCGACGGTCCTGCTACGTATCGGAAGATGAACGGCGCGCCAAGTGTTAACAGAGCGAGAAGTGTGACGATCCTGCCCGCTGGACTGCGAAAGACGGATTTTGCGATCCCACCCAGCTTTGCCATCCTGGTCTGTGGTGGTTCGTCATCTAGACAATTATCCTCCGGTGGATCGTCCTGATACTTCTCGTTATCATCGTGCTCGAGTGCCGCGTAGCCCTTGGAAAAGGTGAATTTGTTGCCGATGAAGGACGCCATACTCATTGATGGTTCGAGCCGGCACGAAAGTGGCCCAAGTATTTAACAGCTCAATCGAGCTCGGCAACGTTGCGCTCGAAATGACCATCTCATCCACTCTTCCATCAGCTCCGAAGCTAGCATGTCGACCAGGCCACCTGCATCACATCACGCAGCCATCGAAGAGCCCCGCACAGGCAAGAGACGAGCGATCATGACAAGACATGCCGGCCATCCTTGCATACAGATTTTGCAACATGGTTGTATACACTGTGTTTCGGTTGGATCAGGACATCTCGGCAATTCTTGCTGTTCAATGTGACTGCCCACGACCGACTCTATGCCGCGGATGCACCTTTTTCTGGAGAAAAAGGGCATTGACATGTGACATGGCCAGTGAGACTGAGCCTGAGATAGGGTGTGGAGATCCGCTCACCGCTCGCCGCCCAACTCGCACGAACGCAAGCTCATTGTCATCTTTCCATTGGAGGATATAGAGGTTGGGCTGGCCAGCGAGGCAATTCACGCCGATGTTTACTATGACGAAGCTCAGAGCTTGCGAATCTGAACTGCTCGCACGATTCCATTCATGTTGTATCAAACGATGTGCTACAGTGATCACAACCGTACGCCATTTCGCAGTTCAGACACTGCTTGTGGCCGCTTTAAGCATAAGCCGCACACGAACACTTGCACGATGGCATCTAACAACCGTTAGGCATCTCAGCTCTCCTTCCAACCTTGATCTCCTCCGCCGCATCGAAATCCTCCAAAAGCCGCGCAAAAGAGCAAGACGGGCTCCAGTTTGTCCACAACTTGTGCACTCCCCTCTTGGAACGCTCATACATGTCGGCGGGATTGAACTTCTTTCAGCATTAGCCACTTCTCCACTCTTATTCGAACAACGATCAATCATACCAACCCGCCGCGCTCGATCACTTTGCCCGCCAAAGCAGGGCTCGCATTGGGACTGTCCTGCACACCTGTCCTTGGGAGCGCGAAGGCCATGCCGGCCAGCGACGACAGAGTGATGATAATGACGGAAGGCTTCATGGTTGTTTTGACGCAATAGAGGCAAGCTGCTCTGACAATTGCAGTGTTGATTGAGTCCTCGAGCAAGACAGACCGCGAAGGCGAGCAGTTGTTTTATGTCCTTCTGGCAGAACTAGGACTTCTTGCCTCCAGCCTCTCCATCCGCCGATATCATCCGTGAAGCTCTTTGATCATGCGAGACTACAGCTCACGATATCTTTGCGAAGCCAGCAGCTACCTGAACGAATCGCGAACTCCATCTGAGTCAACACAGTGCTGGCCACGGGCTGCAATGCCTGGCATTCGCCAGGCGGTGGTGCTACAGCTATTACAAGCGTGATCTTCGGCATTGTTCTTTTGCACTCAGGCCTCATTGGTCACATCTGTGGGTCTTCTTACCGCTTCGTCCGCCCGGTATAGAGAATGCCTGGGCTTGTCGACATTGAGAGTGCCGCTTGGTATCTATGCGATGCGAGAATCTCGGAGTCTGCATTGTCAGCAAGATCCCTTACGGTAGACGGCTGAAACTCGAATCGCACATCATACCTTGCACTCGATGCAGGATACTGGCTCTCGTATATGCAAGCTTACAATGCGAACGCAGAGGAAATGCTTTCGCGAGCCACCGAGATGGTTCCGTGAATGGGAGTGTCTTGCGGATGGATATGTTCTGACCAGATAAGAACGGCAAAGCGATGATCATGAGCCGTGTCCGTCACAGGCATGCCAATTCGTGGTTTGTTGGATGTCCCGCTGCGGTCTTTATTTGCAACGGGGAACGACTGGCTTAATGGTGCCTTCAAGTACGTGTGCTATGTTTATGATCTTGGCTCGCAGAACTCTAGCCTAGTTGAATAATTTTGATCGCAAAAGACAGTTCACGGCGCGGCTTCCGGAATGCATCATTCCATCTAGCATATGAAATGTTTCTACTGCATGGCCGTAGTCTAAATAATGCGTGCAGGGATTCGGACTTAGGGCTTGAGGACTGCATGCTTGAAAGTCTACCCGGGCTCAGCTGATGGTAGTCTTGCTTGTATACGCTGCTTCACTTCCCAAGTCGAAAGAAGTCCAGCCCATTGAAAATACTAGGAAGTCGCATATGAGCGATATATGGAATCCATGCCTTGTGGACAGCACGGGTTGTAAGGGCTTACCGACACAATGACACCCAGGAGCTCTTCGGCTCCAATCTCAGTTCGAGCAACCGATTAACCAGAAGCCTTGTAAGGCGTACGACAGCGGAATCAGAATCGTCCGCCGTTCCCTCGAAAGATGCTGTGACTTCTGACTTCGCTGCTAACGAGACGTCGTTTTTCTCACAAGAACAACAACGAAAGCAACGATATATCCAGCCAAGAAGAAATGTATCAAGACAACGAGCAAGCCAAAAAGTTGCTCGACCGTGAACATGATCAACTTGACCCGATACCTGTACCTGTCCACCACGGCGGCATTCTCGCAACTCTGCTCGGACAATCACGAACGTTCATCAGCCTCGTGGTCTTGCTTCTCTTGATTTGTGCTACTCTTGGGGGCGCAGCTCTAGGCCTTCTGATACAAATGAGGTTCAGCCTCTGCAGAGCTGGAGCGTCAGGAAGTGTTAGAGCACCAGGCTTGAATGAAGAAATCAATGGGCTCGTGCCGGAATGTATGTTCCAGAGATGGTTACAGCAATGCACCAGCTAACGATGTGAAGTTCCTCGTACCACGGTTTTGTTCTGGAATGATTCAAGGTTCGCACCCACGGAACATCCAGCGTCGGACCACGAGCAGTATTGGATACAATTGGAGAATAATTGGGCCTCATTGATGCCGAGTCAGTCGTCCTCTCCTTCGCGCCCACTCGGGTTACTGACTTCGTTTTCTAGAAGGAAGAGGTTTTATCGGAGTTCGCAATCATGAAAAGTACATCCTGCCTCATCCATATCCTGGCCCGAATGTCGATGAATATGGCATTGCCGTGTTTCATCAGATTCATTGCTTGGTGAGGATCCGCTTCCAGATGTTGATTTTCTGAATGGCGCATTGTTAATGCTTTCCCAGTGGCTTATGACCCGTACATTGAAAGAGTTGGGATCGAGTGAGGAGCCAACAGAGGACCTCCAGCATGTCTTGTAAGCCGAGTACCGGGATCGTCGTCTTCCGCTATCGCTGATATCTTTGGGTGCCTCTAGCCATTGTGCCGACTACCTCCGGCTATCATTAATGTGCTGCGGCGACACATCACTCGAAGGAGCCGACCCTTACCATGAGCCGACAGCTGGCACGCAGGGTATTGGTACGACGCATGTTTGTAAAAACTATGATGCGATTTTCGCTTGGGCTGAGGAGAGGAGGTGGACGGATGATGGGACGTTGGTTGATGATCCGGAGACGACGTTGTAGAAGATGGAGAACGTGAGAATTTGAGAAGTGTTGAGCAGTTTCTGTACACAGTAGCTTTTGTGCACGCATGATCGCGTTCATAACCGTGCAAACTTCTAATGTCCCGTCCAACCACCGTCGACTGTGATGCCTGTGCCTGAGACGTAGTCGCTCGCCGGACTTGCTAGGAATATTACGGCACCGGATAAATCGACTGGATTGCCCCAGCGTTTCATCGGTGTTCTCACTGCGCGATGAAATATTGATAAGCATGTTGTTCTGGTGTCGGCCTTTTTTTATAGAGCCACTTACTCATGACATAATCGTTGAATGCTTTATACTTTGGATCAGTCTGATACTGCTCGGTCAACGGCGTGGTGAAATATCTAAGCCAGGCAGTGGTCAGCTTCCTGAGAAATTGGACGGACTCGCTCCGCCACGCAGTGACATACCCCGGGTGAATCGAATTGACATTGATTCCCTTGCTTGCCCACTCATTGCTGAAAGCCTTTGAGAGCTGCATTACCCCGCCCTTGGATGCAGCATACGGTGTGATATTCTTCCCACCAATGAAAGAAATGATACTGGCGATATTAATGATCTTGCCCGGTCGCCCTTCTTTCAATAAAGGCTTCGCAAATTCCTGACATGATACGAGGACAGCCTTGAGATTAATGTCCAACACGTCTTCGATCTGCTCATCAGTGAAGTCTTCAGCTTCGGCTCTTCTCTGGATTCCAGCGCAGTTGAGCAATATGTCGGCCTTGATACCGTCTGCCCAGATCTTTTCATAGCAGGCTCGAAGTTGCTTAGAGTCTTTGACATCGCAGTGATATTGCTTGAGGTTGCGGCCCGCAGCTGTCACTGAATTTCTCAGATTCTCAGCACCCGGATCGCCAGCCAGCTCGATTGATATGATATCAGCTCCTCCGGAAGCAAGAGCCATGGTCATCGCCGTGCCTAGACCTCCCGTTCCGCCAGTCACGATTGCGGTCTTGCCTGCCAAGGAGAATAATTCAGCAGGGTTGACGATGGGAGCTGCTGGTGCTGAAGCCATTGTGAATACTGATTCTGGTATGTGATCTTGTGCAGTGCTTTCAATATGTTGGTCCAACTATACACATTGTCGCGAGCGGGCATCCTTTGTAGCGAGGTCTGGTGCGGGGTCAAACCCAATGGAGCACTGATCGGAAAAGGTGAGAGGTGATGCAGAACCTGTGGCTCATGAGTTCATGTCTTCACGAATGAACGATGCAATAGTGTTGACGCCAAAATCCGATGTTGGTGTGATTGCAATATCACCAATGATCCATTCTGCATCGTTGTTCTCAGGCTTGTCGTCGATTGGATTTCCGAATTCGGAGAGGAACTTGAGCATCCACCCATCAAGCTGGAAAGAATTGTCCATAGATGTGCGACACGCCTTGTGGAAAACCTGGAGGCGAATCATGCAGAGGTCCAGTGCAGGCCAGAGTTCTCGAAGCTTGAGGAGAATGTTGAAGTTGCGCTCCAAACGTTGTCGTGCTGCATCAATTTCCGTGCGATCTGAAGAGAATAGCAACGTGTGTATCTGCACAGTGGACGCGATGACCAAAACGTGCCCGACCATGTTATATTGCACGTCACAACCGGGCGTGTCGAGTGCTGAGTAGACCATGTTGCAAAGTCGAGCAGCGTGGTATTTGCACCGTTGCGCGAATACATTGATCATCCCGCCACTCTCCTCATTAGAGCCGTGCAGGAACTGGTAGTATAGTAGTTGGCCGTAGTGGTAGAACCCAAGATAGACGGCTGCGTAGATGCGTCCCAGTCCTTGGGCCGCATAGTGTGCCAAGTTTGCAGGCTCGTCGCGCATGTACACCGGAAGTATTGCTTCCCATTCATCGAGTCTGTCCGACAGTGCCTGCACTGCATCTGTGTCTGGTGGAAGGTGCGATGTACCGACGGTGTATGTGTTCATCTGGTTGACACTACGGTGATGAAGAGCGTCAGCATATGTTCACGAATATTTCAACAGCGCAGCGGAATTTAGAGTTGGGCTTGTGGCCGTAGACACTTTCGTGCATCAGAAGTACTGGATCTCGGGTGTAGGGCTGCACTCACTCTCTGAAGATGCGGTTCAAAGTGATCATCTCTCCAAGCAGCGATGGGTTCGAGTAGGACTGAGACATGTTGATCGAGTTCTCATGCCGCAGCTGCAGGAATGCCATCTCTTCCATCGGGAGAGGTACGTCTGCTGGAGGGTTCGCGATCTGACGAGGAACCTGCACACCGGATGAAGACCACTCATCGATCATGCACAGAGTATGCCAGACTCGGAAAGTCAGCTGAGTCGCTCACCACGGACTTGTTTGCTTACCCCTTATATTGATCTCCTTCTCGAGCAAGCTTTCGCACTGTCGATGGGGCAGATCCAATAATTGTGCCATACGACAAGCTATACCGTAATATACGCTCTCGCCTTGTGCATCTCCCTCGATGATTCTGCAGGCACCTAGCATGACACATGCTTGTATTGAGGTCAGCGAGACTTCGCTGACATCTAGCAACTGCGCAGCCTTTCTCGCATACGGCACTCCTCGCGCTCGCGGACTCGTGGCTGAGAACAAATCGTTGGAAGAGAAGCGAGCGGAAAGCGCGATCATGGCGTATGCAATGACTGGCGAGGTTCTGTTCATCGCCAGATCTGCCATGAATTGAGGTTTCTGGAACAGGGTATGCAGTTGGTCGTGGATGTAGTCAAAGTACAGTGTGGCCAGGTGGAAGCATACTGCTGCTGGGGGCAATTCGACATCGTGTACGGCGCCATAGGATGTAACATTCGGGCTTGTCAACGAGAACTGTGGTGACTCCTTGAAATATGATGTGGTGCTCAGTGCCTGTTCGTCTGGGACTGACGTTCCTCCAGGGCCGATTGAGGTGTTCGAGAAGGACGATGCAGAATTTCGATGGGCGTGTTCACGGGCAGTCCTGGCTACTACTCTGGTGGAGCTGGATGGTATACAGGGAACATTGTGCTTTCGACACATGGCACATGGGCCTCCATCGCTTGAAGGTTGACATCGCCGCCGCCGAGAGCTGTATTCGCAGTCAGCAATCTCCTACGCTAGAGCCTCGTGATCAAGAGTATCGCACCGGCAGAATTCGCAAGCCGTCTGTGGACGCATCGCTTGAGCCTGTGCAGGCGGAGAACGACGGCGGAGAAGCTGGCGGCATTGTGTCTGGGAATGAGGAGTGTTTTGCGCCACCAAGCGTCAAGACCTCGGGCAGAAGCAACGGAGAGTTGGGTGAACCGGTTCCTCCACTTCGCTGGGCTTGGCGAGTTTTCCACTTCTCCGCCGACTTCTGGCGGGGAACAACACCTCCAATACTTTCCCACTCAGCGTCCACCACCGACCATCTCCATCATCAGAGGTGGGAACCCTCGCGATGCATCACGCGCAGCTTGTGCACAGATAACATGACCAATTGAGAAATGCTGCGCCGGACTTGAGAGAGGAGAAGCGCAATGGTGGCGAGTTATGCCATACGACGATGAAGACGCCCATTCTATCCACGCCACAGTGACCTATTCAAGCCAATTGGTTGTCTCGCAGACTCAAGAAGATACCCCAAATCATGCCAGCCGCTGTACCAACATATGGTCGATACCTCATCGGGACGACCGCGAAATTCAGCAGACAAACAAAAGGCCAGAATCGGTAGCTCGCGAACAGGAGTGACCAGAAGTTCTGCCGAGTCGTCAGAAGTCTTCCAATGAGCAGTGCAACAAGCTCGACTCACGCTGTATAGGTCATCCATGATGAACTCATAGCTATGCCCTTTGATACCACCCATCAAGCAGATGTACATTGCGGTATTCACTGTGGCCGCTATGCTTTGATCCAAGAAGAACTTGATGATGGTGTTGCGGATGCTCAGGCGGTCTTGCACTGGCGCTATCTTCTCGTCCTTGCCTTTGACTTGAGGCTTCTCTTGGGCGATTGCGGTCCTGGCAGGGAAAGAGGCTTCGAGGAAGTATTGGAATGCATAGTTGGGTGGTGTCGTAATTGCAGAAAAGACGATGAACTGCAAGATCTGAACAATGTCTAACGAGAAATGCTAATAGGTGTCAGCATTCGCTCACCAGGACGATTGAGAGCCAGAACTGACCTGCTGCTTGTAGGCAGTGAATGCCTGAGCCAACAATCCGGACGCTCCACTGAGTACGGTCGCTTCTATCGTTGGCGATAGCAAGTCAACCGGCGAAAGGTCGAATTTGGACATCTTGTTCGAATGTTTGCAATCTGCTCTGTGCTTCAATCTTCGCTGGTCGTGCACTTTAGCAATCGATCTGGAGACAATCGAAGGAAGGACTGTCCAGCTTTTGCAGATGCTCTACAGTCTACGTTTCATTTCGAGACATTGGTCAGCGATGACTGCTTACTGATTGGAGTTTCGCGCAGTATTCCGCCTGGCGGAATACAGCTCCGCGCTAGCTCTTGGCTAAGTTCGACACATGCTTTGGGTACATGACGATTCTCCGCCGTCTGCCTCCGCTGCTCCACATGCACCACCCCGAGCCGGCGGAATATATGCTTGGCTTGAATGCGGGCGGAGCTTGGTCTCAGTGCCTCCGCACATATAGGTAAGTTGGTGTTCTGAGAAATTGCCACTTCATTGTGCCTGTACGTCTCTGTCTTTCCGTTTCTCACTCGCAAGCAAAATCATGACTTCAAAGAACATGAGACCTGCATCGTTCGCCGCAGCATTGCTGGGTATCGCTGGCGTTGGTGCTGTTGAGAATGGGCTTGCCAGAACCCCTCAGATGGGTTGGGTCCGTTTGGCGAAGCCAACTTGTTGTTCCACGTACTAATTTATGTCCAGAACAACTGGAACACCTTCGCATGCGAGGTGTCGGAATCGCTCCTGCTCGACACTTCGTCGCTACTGATCGAATACGGTCTGCGAGACTTGGGCTATAACTACGTTGTCTTGGACGACTGCTGGTCGAAGGGCCGTGGCGACGATGGCTACCAGATTGTTGATGATAATAAGTTCCCTCGAGGGATGAAGTCTGTCTCAGACAAGCTGCACAAACAAGGGCTACTGTTCGGCATGTACTCCAGCGCGGGAGAAATGACATGCGCCAGATACCGTATGCTGGAGCCCTGACATGTATGACCGTGAACATCGCTGACATCCCATAGCTGGTTCTCTCGACTACGAGATTCAAGACGCAAAGAGCTTCGCTTCGTGGGGAGTGGATTACCTCAAGTACGACAACTGCTACCACATGGGACGATTTGGCACACCAAAGATCACATTCGACCGCTTCAACGAGATGGCCAAAGCTTTGAAGGCTACCGGCAGAGACATCCTCTACAGCTTGTGCAACTGGGGAGAAGATTACGTTCACACATGGGGTCCGTCGCTCGCCAACTCGTGGCGTATCTCAGGAGACATCTACGATAGCTTCGCCCGCCCCGATGCACTCTGCGCTTGCGTCGATCCAAATGATCCCCACTGTGTCGCACCTGGCACACACTGCTCCGTTCTATCCATCATCAACAAAGTCGCACCTTACACCGATCGTGCCCTGCCAGGCGGCTGGAACGACCTCGACATGCTCGAAGTCGGTCTCGGCGGGCAGACCGAAGAAGAATACAAAGCCCATTTCTCCATGTGGGCCGCTCTAAAATCTCCACTACTCCTAGGCAATGACCTCCGCGAAATGGACGCCACCACACTCTCCATCGTCAACAACCCAGCCATCATCGCCATCAGCCAAGATCCTCGAGGCAAAGCCGTTATCCGCATTTCACGCAACACTACCGTCCCCAAAGACGAGTTCGACGTCGGCGAGACACAAGTCTGGAGCGGACCACTCGCCAACGGAGACCAAGTCGTCATCTTCCTCAATGTCGCGAATGAAGATCTCGAAATGTCCGCTTCGCTCGAGGAGATTTTCGTTATGGATGGGGTGCATGGTACCGCTCCGCAGAATAAGCAAGATTGGGCTATCCACGACTTGTGGAGCAATGGACATAGCAGAATGACAAAGGTGAACGCGGAGGAGATCTTGGCTGCTGAGGCGGGCGAGGCGCGAGCGCAGGTGCTCCGTCGACAGAGAGTGTACAATGCTACTGAGACGCCATATGCTGCGGGGATTGAGGCTGGTGATTCGCGACTTTTTGGAGAGAAGGTTGGGACGGTTTCTGCGGGCGGACGGATCACGGTGCCTGTTGCGAGGCATGCGGCGAAGGTGTTTAGGTTGCGGCCATTGAATGGCGAGTCCAAGACGAGGAAGACCTTGGTGAAGCAGGAGCTGTAAGGTCGGGGTGCCTCGTTGGGGGTCGAATGGTCGAATGCTGCGGGTGCAGCGACATGACGAGGAAACGAACAGGCCATGAGCCATGATAGATTCATAGAGACTGGCGTTCGAAGGCATAATTCAGCTCATTGCTCGCAAACCCCCTTCGAAGCGGTGTACTCGATTTTCTTTTTGATAACTGCAAAAACTGTTCAGGAGACAAATACCAAGACTCTTCTCCTCATTGCTGTCAAAGCAGCTCCATTTCCTACCCCTCATATGCTCGCGTGGCAAAGAGGAGGTGAAGATCGCGACTGCGACCAAGAAAACTTAGTTCCGATCCAGATCTCACAAGGCGAGCAGATCAGATCTCGCCATGAGCAAAGTCAGTGACAGCTGGAACCAATAGCATGAAATCTCCTCCACTCTATGCAGGTATTGAGTCGCTTACTAGAACGCTTCACCCTGCTAATCCGGTCTAACTCGATGCCGCTCGACATCCTTGCCAGCGTTCTGAGTGTACATGACATTAGCGGAACGTGGAGGGCCAGAGCAGTCTGCTTAATATGGCCGCTAGTGACGGATATGCTCGCATGAGCTTGGTGTGCCATGAGTGTGGAGTGCGAGTCCTTTGCCCGGGAAGCAACTGCTGAAGGTGGCGAACGTGGTTCGATGCCGAGCAACAGTGGACACGGCTCCTTCTCTGCAGCTTTCAGGATTGAGCCTGCCGTTCGTTAGGACATGCAGATACGGGGCAGTCCCAGGACTGTAGCTGCAGCGAAGGAAATGCTGTCTGGCCCACTGGGAGTATTGGCAGTACCTCGAGCAGGACATCTTGATGCAGCTCTTGAATGTGGCGATGATGGGACGATACCGCACAGCAGTTGATGAAGACTTGCAGTGCCTGTTGCCAGAGCTGCAAGCCCCTTTGGCCAGCCATCGTAGCTGTGGCATCGCAGTCTCTAGTCCAGCGACTCAGTCTCCTGATTGTACCTGCGTAATCCAAGTCCCTGAGGCATCTGGAAAATCATCGTGCTCGTCCTCGGTAGGTGGCAATCTCGGCGCTACATCGATCGCATATCCGGGCTCATCATGATGATCCTGTCCGGTATATACCGGTTCTCGGCACTATACTGCAGTCGCTACACATATCATCAGCGCTGTATAGTTTTCCACTCCACAAGGAGGAAAAAAGAAGTTGTTAAGCGTTTGGTGGCTGACGCGCCTTCTAGTGGAGAATGGAAAGCCACGCGTGTGCCATGCGCCGAAGACAAAGTTCTACTCCACGGGGTTACTAGAAAGTCTATTGGCATCGGCAGGTGGAGGAAATGCACAGTCTGGGAGCCGGATTGTGGAGAAGACATGGTTCAGCGCTCTGGGCGTGGCTTGGTCCAGGCCGGGCAGAACGGACGCTATACCGTCTCGACCATAGTCTCAGCTTTTGCTCTTCCACGCGTGACCTGCATCTCGCTTTTCGACCCTTTCCATGGCGTTTGCTTGTCGCGGCGGAGAACAGCTTCTAGCGGCGGAAGATGGGCTTCGATGCTTTTCGCATCATGCCATTGACCCAAGAGGGCCAGTAAGGCCGAACATGTTCTGACAAGTACTTGGACCAATATGCGGAGCGGCGAGACATATATCTAGACAATGCCTGCACCGAGTTGACAGGCCATCATCAGCATCATCAACAGCTTCTCCAGCATCCATCAGGAGACTCGAACAAGGGCTCAGCTTCTTGAGCTTTACCCACATCCGCCACTGAGCAGGATAGTCGACAACACACTCGATCGACATATTCGACACAGTCTTCGCAATGTCTGAAAAGAAGGATCACATCTCCAGCCAGGTGGACGAGGTCGACCTCAGCAAGACCACCACCAGCGAGCTCGCCACCGCCGTTCATGATGCGACGCAAGGAGAACACGAACTCGGCATCCGCGAGGCTATTCGCCAATACAAGCCCGCACTCTTCTGGTCCCTTGTCATGAGCACTACCGTCATCATGGAAGGATACGACACAAACTTGCTCTCCAACTTCTTCGCCTACCCAAGTTTCCTCATCCGCTACGGTAATTGGGTCGGAAAGACCCCGCAGACACCAGTCGGATACCAGTTGACTGCCGAATGGCAAGCTGGTCTGTCCCAGGGTGGTGGCGCTGGATCCATCATCGGTTGTCTCCTCGCTGGTGTTATCGTCTCTCGCTACGGTTCCAAGAAGGCTGTCCTCGGCGCACTCATCGCACTGTCTCTGGCTGTCTTCGTCGTCTTCTTCGCTCCCAACTTGCCTGTCCTCGTCCTCGGAGAAGTCCTTTGCGGTCTGCCATGGGGTATGCTCGCCACCACTGCTCCAGCTTATGCTTCCGAGATCTTACCAACAGCTCTGCGAACTTATATGACCTCATACACCAATATGTGTTTCATCCTAGGTCAGCTCATCTCCGCCGGTGTCCTCAAAGGGCTGTCGACTCGCACCGATGAGTGGGGATACAAGATTCCTTTTGCGCTCCAGTGGGTGTGGCCAGCTTTCCTTATCCCTCTGATCTACATGGCGCCCGAATCTCCATGGTATCTCGCCCGTATGAACCGCATGGACGACGCCCTCGCCTCTCTCAAGCGCCTCCAGTCC
>JAASLG010001743.1:0-11868 GCA_013365235.1 Cercospora sesami
CTGACTAGCCATCCGACGTCTGCGAAGGAGGTCACGACGTCACGATCCTCGAACGTCGCTCTACCACACGAAGCTTTTCCTGTTAAGCACCCAAGTCCTGGAAAGGAAGTGCAGATCCGGCATCCAGTACCTCGTCGGCTAGGCAGTCACCCTGTACTTTTGCAAAGAGCTTCAAGCATAGCTTCAATGATGTACCAGAGGAGCCAATCCGAACACAGGAGTTCTTGCGACAGCCCGGGACCTCCACCTCCTCGGAGTCCGTTACGGTTGCGACGAGATCCTCGAACGATCGAGGGCATCATCTCAAATCACGAAAACTCGCGTGGAAGTACGGCTAGACTGGCGCCCAGTATCAAGTCTGCTAGTGACTTCAATTTCGATGTGGAGCCGATTCGGGCTACAGTCACTACTGAGTGCTCCGGGCCCATCAAGCGACCAAGATCTAGAGGCAAGAAAGAGAGAGCCAAGTTGCCTGGAGCCCCATACCCGAGTCCTAGAAGAGAACGCGAAGAGCATGTGCGAGCACGCAAGCTTCGCGACAAGCCGACCACGAATAGAACGATAGACGCCGTGGTCAATGAGACGGAGCAGAGCACCAAGCAACGTCTCAAGAAAATGAGACCAAGGATCCAGATTCCCACTCTGATACCACACCGAGCTACCTCGACAGCAAGCGACGCTTCGAGCTCCGCCAGTTACAAGAAGGTCACCCAGTCCACAGCGTCTCCTGTCTCACCCGTGCCCTCTCTGGCCAGTGAGATCTCGGAAGAAGATAATATGGGCTGCACTCCAATCTCTCCTACAGCATCAGCCGAAGTACAAAACATGCAAGCAGGTCTGCAAATGTCGCCGATGATGTTCGTGGCCGAGCAGGTACCAGTGCCGAAGACGACCAAAACTCCCTCTTCGCCCAAGCTGATCATGAGGGAGACGAAGAGCAGCTCCAAGGCGCCCTACAAGCCAAGACCAAGGTCCGCCTCATTGCCGCGAAATGCTCTGAGACATCGCAGCCGGCAAAGCGTCAGCAATCGCTCGTCTCCACGGAGCAGTAGTCCTGTACTGCGGGCTTCATTCGACATCGTCTCACCAGTCGATCTACGCTCGCCACCACCAATGCGGGCTCCACCACCGACACCGCCACAATCAGTGATGGAAAAGGCCGCCGTCTCGAACACTGGTGCAAAACGCTCAGTCCAAGGCAAAGAACTCCCCACAGTACCATCCTACGAAGTTTCCCCCATCTCCACCTCCTCCGCCAAAAAGTTCCCACACATCGCCGCACAGCGAAAACATCACACAGAACGCAAAACAGAAAATACATCGAATCGCGCAGCATCACGATTCGACGCCCGATTGGAAGCACTCGAAAAGCAAAACGCGCTCTTGTCAGCAGCTTTAATGGCGGTTTTGAAAACCAAAGGCCAACTCAACGGTCCTTTGGCAGAATTGAGAATTCAACAACAGCAGGAACCGGCTAAACCGATGGCGTGGGAGACGCGCGTGGCGAGAAGGAGTGAGGCTACGATGGCGAGTACGAATACTACGGCGAGTAGTGGGAATGATAGTGCTCTGGAGATGTATATGAGTACGAGACAGGGACGGCGGCGGCAGGACAGGCAAGTGAAGTGAGCTGTGGGGAAGGGAGAGGGCGTCTTAGATAAGTTGATGGGTGGAGGAGCAATCTTCTTGATTTTTGTCTACCAGAGCGTAGTATCAGGTACTCCGGACGGAGATTCGACGGCCGTTAATGATGACAAGTAGGGATATAATCCTAATATTATGTATCGTGCTCAATCTCGGCGATGGTCCGCATCGTAGAAAGGTTTTTTTCTTCGTGCTCCTTCGCAGGTATCACATGGTAGGAGGTGTGACATCGTCCTTCTCGGCTGGAAGCATTCCTAGTTTCATGGCCCAATGCTTCTTTCCTGTCTCTTCCACAAGCTCGTCCGCGAGCAGCCTTCGTCGAAGATACGGCTTCGGGCCGGCTTTGACTTTGACAAGCCGGCCATGCATTTGTAGGATGTTTGTTGAAGTATTGGCCATGCCAATCAAAGCGACAGAACCAAATAGCAGACCCAGCAGCACCAATTTGCCTTCCTGACGCGCATTGCCCGCAAGTGCTGCGACCAGGTAGACAAGTGAGGTCGCGAGCGCCGTCACGCAGTCATCCATAGCTGTGAGATCTTGCAACCAAGTACCTGAAGTGACAGCTTTCACATCGTCCGTGGGTCCTCTCATTCTGATCCACCTATCCTGACTGAGTAGTATCAGAAGATCGCTCTTTTCATTTGGCTCGGGAGCACCAAACCAGCCGGGCCGCGCTCTTCGACGGATAACGAAGACATTGCATGCGCGGGCGAAGATTAGGATTCCGAGTGCACCAAGTGCCCACCAATCTTGGAGTAGGATGAAGATGGCAAGGGAGCAGATTGTGAGGAGTACTGCAGCCAGGTATGCTGAAGATGCGAATAATGAATTCGTGTGTGGGTTGTGTATTGCCGAGAGAGCTCGTCGCCAGCCAGAGTCAGAAGGATTCGTATTTGATACTTCGAGCGTTGTCAAATGGCCAGTCTTGCCTAGAGGGAGCAAGACAATGGTAAGCCTAGGTCTCCAGAATATCTCTGCTTCGCAGCTTGGGATATACTTCTCCCCCGCCCCGGAGCCCACATGTGTCATTGGGAACAAGTAAAGTAGATATCTTCCGATGATGGCTGTACGTACCGACTTTCTGTAAATAGAAGACCATGGCTTGATTCTCCACACGAAAGACATAGCCAGTCGTCATGGCAGCACATGCTGGATACTCGCCATGATTGAGATCTACGGCGGTCTGTTGGCGATGGAGGCCAGGAGCGATCACAAAAATGTCCAGTAGCGAGGACGTTCCTGTCAAAGCAGTCCGCTTTGCTAGAGTGCTGAGGTCTGCGAGAGCAACCAGCCCGGCTGCATCGAGGGAAATTCGCCAGTTAGTCGGTGCTCGTAGCGCCATTGTGCTTGAGTATTGTCCGGGATGCCCTCCAAACGCAGATTCTGAAACTGGTGCAGCGTGGAGTGGCAGTCTGTTTTCAGATACGGGATTCGTTCTCGAGGTTTGCAGCAATTTCCCAAGACTGTTGAAGTCTCATTGTGGATCGCATGTGTTCACATCAATCGTTGGTGTTGCGATGAGGCGCAGTGTCCCCTCAGGCTGTTCGTGCAGCCTACACAGCCACCACTCGCATTTTTGTGCAGCCTGCTGCTACGTACAGTGGCAGGTGACATTCCTCAGGAGACGTTCCAGACTTAAGCTCGCAGGAGTCAGTGGCCACGGGTATGGAGGCTCTGTCATGGATTGACACTGGTCGAGTAGTCAAGTCGTGGAAAGTGCTGATCAGTTATTGGTCCCGGGCTCGACCGGCACTAGGCTATGTCGTCGACAGGCATGTTTATTTTCACAGTTGGCTTTATCGGATGTGGATCGTCTTGTGCCTGATAGTGGAATCAAACCAATGGGCTGGTGTGCAGTTATGCTTGGGATAGTAGCAACGAATAGCAAAGAGCTATAAGCTACAACCAAAAGGTCGTCGTTGGTGTTCGAGACGCCATCGAAGAGTGAAAGAGAAATTGAAGGTGATGACTAAGGTGCGATATACAGCATATAAGCAAGTCCTTACCGCTTATGCTTGCCGATTACCCCGGGCGCGTTCACATGCCGGTGAGGTCATGCAGCCGCTTGCCGCGGTTAGCACATGCTGGCATGTGATGTGCATCTGTCTGCTCGTGTCAAGCTCCAGTCTCTCGTCGTGTCTTCGTGTCTGCAACTACAACCGCGCACAACAGTGCGCTGTCTGTCTCTTCACCGCCAGCATCCACAGACGCCGCCATCATGTCGACCCTCCAGGCCTTGCAGGTAAACCCGCACACCACCATCCCCACCACACATCCATACACAACCCACTAACCCATTGCTATCACAGTCCTCCCTCGAGAAAATCGTCCTCGACCCGCAATACAAAGCCCCCCTCACCCTCCTCAAAGCCATCCGCAATGGCGCCGTCTACGGCACCAAAGTCCGCTTCCCCCACGCCCTCGTCATGATCTTCCTCTTCCGCTCCGGCACAATACGCGAAAAAATCTCCCTCGTCCTCAAAGCCACTCGCCAGCACGCCAGTAACCTCGCCCGCTTCGCCCTCCTCTACAAAACCGGCATGATGCTCCTCCGAAAAGCCAACAACGGGAAAGAAGCCCCCTTGCACAGCTTCCTATCCGGTCTCCATGGCGGATACTGGGTTTTCGGACATGGAAAGGGAGCTTCGAGTAGTGTGAATCAACAAATTGTGATTTACGTTTTTGCACGAGTGATTCTGGGTCTGGCGAAACTAGCGATTCAACCTCCTGGAAACAATGCTTTGGTGGGGAGTCAGTATGGGGGCCATGGCGGGAAGGGTTTCCTTCAATTGACCGAGGAGCAGAGGGCTCTGGTGCAAAAGTACAGCTGGCCGGTGTTTGCCAGTTTGAGTTGGGCGAGTGTGATGTGGTTGTTTGAGGGGTATCCGGAGACGCTGCAGCCCAGTTTGAGGAGCAGTATGACATACATGTACGTTGAGGATGAGATTTCTTTTGTTTCTGGTTTTGCTGCGCTTACTGATTTTTGCTTTGCTTTCTCCTTCCTCTCTGTTTCTTCTTTCCCCCTTGTTATACTGATGTTTCTGCTGCGTTCCGTGCTTTGTCTCGTTCGCATTCGCGTTCGCGATCTTCTACTGACACAGGGGCTGACGAGACTTGTACCCTGTGTAGATACGCCAACGCAGAAAAATGGGACTCATTACGGAACTTTGCATTACACAACAAATGATGATGCAGAAGAACACAGAAAGAAAGAAGAACACACCAATCACGAGTTTCCTGCTGCACATTGCATTGCATTTAGCGTGGAGTTTCACACACGATCACCAGAGCTGTACATACTTGCAACTTTTCGCATGCATATTATTCATTTTTGGAAAGATCATTACTTGCGCTCTTTCGTGGGCCTCCACTGACGAATGCTTCTCTCTCAGCTTCGCCAACTCCGACCATTGGCATAGTCTCGACTCGTTTATCTGGCAATACAGTCGCCCTGTCATCCCAGGACCAGCTGGCCTAAACACCTAGTCATACACCAGCAGAAATTGTTGCGATATGGGCATGCGATTCGTGGCGGCATTAAAATGCTATAGATTTCTTTGCGTAGAGGTAAAGGGGTGCAAATTGATCGGAGGACGGGACTTTGCAATTACAATCGTTTTGCGTCCTCGGTCAGCCTCACCATCCGGGATCTGGGGATATTTTGGGACAACGGGCTCTGGGTACTGCCAGGAAATTGGTCGATCATCGATATTAAAGCTTTTTGGACTGTTTGGTGCGGCCTATGAAGCTACATACAGCCAACTGTCATAGACATCAAGGTCATGGTAAAGCATTATTCGGTACCACTTCACCATCCATCGTTATCGCCAGTCTGATTGAGCTGAGGGTCGTTGTTGCCCCAATGCTGCTCAGATGCAGCCGCATTTACTTCGCCTTGTCCAACTTCCTCCCAGCCATCGTTGTCTTTGCCATTGACGTTGCTCACCGAATCCGATGGCTTGATCTCGCCTCCGCCTACCTTCGAACCGCCCTTGGAAGCCGACTTTCTCAGGGAGATCTTAGAACCCGTTGCAGAAGAGGGCCCCAGTGTTTGTCTTCTCATCAACTCGGCCACCAATTCGTCCTTGGGGAGTCTCATTAATTTCTCCTGCTCTACTTCGTGCGCAGCTTTCTGAATATTGCTCGTGTCGATCTTGCGGCCCAGGATCTTCTCCAGAGCAGGTTTGCTGCGGTACTTGAATGTGAAGATGGCGTAGGGCTGCTGCATTGTGTCGAGGTATTCCGGTCGATGAAGCTTGTGTGCGTAGTTGGCGCCTCTTCCGGCTTGTACTCCATGGCTGACGCTCGGGGCTTTGCCCGCTGGTGCTGCAATTGAAGGTGGTGCAGGGTAGACATAGGCGTCTCGTGGCTGCGCCCGGGGCTTTCTCCTGTCATCTGGCCGTGTTGCCCAGTCACCCCAGTATGGCTTGATGACAGGCCGAAGCGCTGATACTGTGGTTGCAATGTCGGACTGCCCCTTAGGGTCGGCACCATCGTTGCCCCAGCCGCCAGCTTGTGATGCCTTCTTCTTTCGCCCACCAGCACTGGCAGCTTTCTGTTCGTTGCCCCATCCTCCGCCTTGATTGTCTTTCTGATCATTGCCCCATCCTCCTCCGCCTTGGTTGTCGTTCTGATCATTGCCCCACCCTCCACCTTGGTTGTTGTCCTGCTCATTGCCTCCTTGATCAGGTTGATCATTGTCCTGCTGTTGATTCCAATCACCAGCATCAGCTTGATCCTGCAGCGGTCGTCGTTAGTGTGTGCGTTGTAAACCCTACGGGAGACTCACATTGCTGTTGTCGTTGTTGTCTCCATTATCCCATGCATCTCCGCCGTCGCCGTTGTTGGCTTGGTCATCACCTCCACCCCCGCCCCAGCCATCATTCTGATTATTGTTGCGGTTGTTCTCCTGAGTATCGCCATTCTGTTGTTGGTTCCAGCCATCGCCGGCTTGTTGATCACCATTAGCTGACCAGCCTCCACCTCCCTGATTCTGACCAGTATCCTGGTTCTGGCCATTACCATCAGCCCACGCATCGTTGCCTCCTCCCTGTTGGCCCCATGTCCCATCACCCTGGTTTCCGTTGTCTTGCTGATTGTTCCAACTGCCGTTATTGGATTTCGGTGGACTATCACGCGCAGGTGTTCCCCATGCATTGCCTTGTGTCCACTTCGCTGTGCCGTCGATATCTTGATTCGAGTTATGAGTTCGGGTGGGAGTCCGCCAGACGTCATTCGAAGCTCCCCGCTGGTTCTGCTGCTGACGCTTTCTCTCTGCAAGACTGCCCTTGTGTTTCCCACTGCCCATCGGCTGCCAGTCGTCATCGACAGGTTCTGCAGGGCGAGACGCTGGTGTAGGCAATGGCGTGGCCAGGTCGATTCGCATCTCCGGCAGAATGCGCTGCTGATGCAGAAAGCCACGTACCCGCTGATAGTCCTGATTGTCCATGGCTCGCATGCAGGCATCTATCGATCTATACAATCCAGAAATCTCATCATTCAGGTTTGCGATCTCTTGAGCTTTCCGCTGCAAAGTTGAAGTCATGCTTTGGAAGACTTGCGGATCTCTGCGATGCGCAATAGCCTCTTGCTCCATGATCAGATGCTTCTTAGCGTGGTCGCTGCCCTGGGCAATGAGGAGCTCGATCTGCTTGGCCGACTCCTCGATGAAGATGAAGTCACCTCTCTCAGCATTTGAGTCTAGGGATGGCGCATCCGAGCGTCTAGGCTGCACATCGAGGCTTTCGTCTACGAAGCGCGGCGGAAACCTATCCAGCGCCGGAACGTGTCGGTACAAGCCCTGGCGAGCATCCCAGTGGTAATCTGGCGGTGGTCGGCGTCTTGTTGCGTAGCGGTGAGTGTCACGCTCATAATCGCCTCGATCTTGGTCGTTCACACCATCGAAGGTCAGGAACGGATCGTCTGACACTCCGTCAAACAGGCCGAACAGGCCGCCCACCGGATCCGCTTCTGATGGTGCTTTCGATGGCGCTTTAGCAGGTGCTTTTGTGCCGGACACTTTCGAGGGTGCTTTTGAGGGGGCCTTGTCCTCAGGTTTGCTCTCGTTGCTAGCCTGCACAATGTTAGCAGGCCGAGAGTGAGGTCTCTTGTCTGCTTGAACATTGATGGCTGTGTGCGCTGGATCAATGGCATCGTGGCGACCGCCGCCGTCTTTACAGCGAAGAATGACGACTTCTATGGTGCCTACGTTCTGCACGTAGCTTGGACTGTGGTCTGGCACGCGGTCTGCAGTGTCGGTACTGTTAGTAAAGCAGTCACGAAAGGGCGTTAAGGGACTGACCTGTCTTCAGTTGCGCAAAAGTCCATTCTCGTGCCACGAACAGGCCGTCTGACGTCTTTTCCTCCTTCTGTCGAAGGGTGAAGTCGACTTCGTACTCTTGCGGATCCACTTGAGAGGCAGGTGTTGGCATGGCCAGTTTCTGCCGATTGCGGTTGCATTGGTACGCGCCATCCATGAACACATAAGCAGCCAGTCCAGGGGCTATGTAGCCGCTCGAAGTGACTCGAATGCGGAATGGGATTGGAGCATCCGGGATGGCAACGAAAGCCTCGACGCCGCCGTCGGTGTAGGTGTGGCCATACTCCTTGAGGCGGGTGTTGGTGCCGACTTCGAGCGAGCAGCTGATTTGCTTGAGTGTCGGCATGGCGGTGGCCTGTCGGAGTCGAGGTGTGGGTGTATCAGTGCTGGAAAGTGAGTGAACTGTCTGGCTGGAGGTCAGCGTTGTTTGCCTCGCCGGCGGGCGTCAGGCAAACATCGGCGTCAACGGTCGCGCGTGCAGTGCAAGAGATGTCTGGGCTTACTCGATGCAACAGCAGCACATGCAAACTACTTCGTGCAAACTGCCTTTGGCAACTTGCTCTGCCAGCAGGCTTCTTCGTACACGGGAAGGAGTCAGTCAGCTACAGTCATTCTCCCGTGCACTCAAGTCTTGAGGCGGGCCTATCTGGATGCTCAAGCTCGAAGCAGCCATGGTGATTGCACGCGTGAGAGTACGATGCGATCCCAGAGATGAGGCTCGCCGAAGGGCCAAGAGCGTGAGAACTGCGAACGGGGAGCATCGCTGTCGTCCATCTATTGCGCTCCCGTGTATAGCATGACGCTGTGCAGCTGCTATGCTGGATGATAGCGCTCGCAGCGACACGACAGATATGGGAGGTGTATGCGATACGTGAGAGTGCGGTGAGCGGCGGAGGAGAAGAACTGGAGCTGCAAGCAAGTGCGGAGATGGCCGACGACACGCACGCCCACCTGCAGCTCGCGTCCACGTCGAGGGCGCGCATTTCTTTCACGTCGCCCGTGACCCATTCGCTGTCCCGTACCACGCGCCCATCCCTCACCGCCCGCCTTGCCTCACGAAAGCGCGTCGTCTCTCGCCATCGCCCGGTGCGTCGGGTGTTTGTGTGCTACACCCGCCCAAGCCATCCACGATGCAACGCAGCGCCATGCCTTCATCCTTTGCGCCTCACCATATAGCACATGGTGAGGATTCCGACGACAGCGATTTTGGAGAAGCTGCAGTTTCCTCCGAAGACGCCGGCAGTGATAGCGGCGAAGCATCCCACGCCTCACACCCCCAAGGTAGATCGTCACAACGAGCAGCCGTGGCGGACGGGGGAGACACAAGCGCTGCAGCTGCCTTCGACGACTCTTCTGCTGAGCCCGAGGGCATGCTGTTGCGGGACAAGCAGCGCCGCACCACCCACTACAACTACCAGCTGGAGAAACAGATGTCTCATGTCGAAGCCAAGCAGTTCTACCAGCAGCAGCGTCAAAACACGCTCGACGAATACAACCTATCTTCCAGTCCTGTCACGGGCACCAGTCCCATCCTCAGAGCGAAAACCTTCTCAAGCCATCCCGGAGCAGACCCTGCTTCCCTTACGAGGTCTGGCAGTCTAAAGAGTAGGCAGAGCACTTCCACGTACAAAGAGCCTGCACAGACAGGATACAAGTCAGCCCTCCCAGTCGGGCTCAGTGATCCTCGTAAGCATCCCGATAGCTCTACAATCCAGTCCCCCAGCATTGGCAGATTCGACGGCTTTCAAAATGCAAGGACAAACTATGCCGCAGACGAGGAGAATCTGCTCGAGGCAGACCGAGCCGCACGGGCGCACGCACTTCACCCGGGCTTGCCGCACGAAAACAAACCCCTACTCGAGCAAGAAGGTATCCACGGCGCCGGTGCAGGCATAGGCCAAGATGCTGCGAATGATTCCAGCGTGACTTCCGAGCTCAGTGCCATCTACTCGAACATCCAGAAAATACTCGATTTGAGGCACAAATACATCAGGTTGTCGTTGCAAGGTCCGTCCGACAATCCTCGTGATGAGCCCGGTTGGAACCTATATCCGCCTCCTCCTGAGCCCGTGTGGTACGAGAACAAAGAGCGGAATGCTCGCAATAGCGACGCCCACGGCGATAGTGATGCGAAGACTCCCACCGCCTCGAGCGCCAAATCGAAGAAGCCTCAGAGAAAGATGGGCCAGGACATTGGCGAAGACTTTGACTTTGAAGAATGCCTCGCGAAACCGGTTCGTCTCAAAGAGCTGACGAATATTTTGAATGGGATTCAACGATGATGCGGAACGGATAAGCAGGAGAGCTTGTCGCGGTATGAGGAGCGGTTTTAGCCGGCGGCAAGAATCAACTAGGTGTTATGCTTGGCGCATGGCGGTTACGAAGGGCGTTTCGACATATAGAGAGAGGCGAGCGATCGACTACAGATCTTCACGAAGATGATGAATTCTGGCTATTTGCACCAACGGCTAAATTGTGAAAGTGCATAAGTCCTTCCTGGGCGAGGGGCCGAGGCGGTGCAAATTGCCGCTTTTGGCCTGCCGACGAGCGGGTTTACAATCCATCAAGCGGCTTACGACCTGACCGCGCATACTGAAATACCATCAACTGACATCGAACTAAGATGCAGGTCATAGTACGATACCATCGGCAATCATGACGGCAGCCTCGAACCGTGTCCAAACCGTGGCCGCAACGATAGCGGCAACCGCGGCTGTTGTTGGGGCACTCACCTACCTGGATGTGCCGTCCTGGGGACGCCAGAAGATCAAGACACGCAAAACCACGACAAGGAAGTTCGCGGAAGATGATCCTCCATCTTTGATTGCTTTCAAAACACTTGTTGAGCAGGATACGCTCCGAGACACCTACCCTTTGGCGAAAGACATTCAGAAGAACATTCCGATATACGACTGCGCAGCTTTCGATGTTGCCAACATAAGCCAGATTGAGAGACTGCAAGATGAGCTATGCCATGTGCTACTTTCCGGGCCCGGTGTATACGTCCTTAAGAACTTCTTCTCAGACTTAGGCCCAGTTGACTCGGCCAACGAAGCCTACGCCGCGATCATATCTCGTGAAGAGCAGGCCGCTGGATTTAAGGGCGACCATTTCGCTGCCGGAGGCGCAAACAGCAGAATCTGGAATTCATTCTCGAAACACTGCCTCCAGGATCCGGAAAGCTTCATCAAATACTTCGGCAATCCTTGGTTCAAAGTCGTGTGTGAAAGCTACCTCGGGCCAGCATATCGCATCACGAGCCAGGTGAATATTGTCAAACCTGGTGGCAAAGCACAAAACCCTCACAGAGATTACCACATTGGCTTCCAAACAACAGAAGACGCAGCACGATTCCCGAAGGCAATGCATCCCGCGAGCGCACTATTGACTTTGCAAGGCGCAGTAGCTCATTCGGACATGCCACTAGAATCCGGCCCAACTCGGTTCTTGCCTTTCAGCCAAATGTTCGAGCAAGGGTTCATGGCATACCGCAGACAGGAGTTCAGTGAATATTTCACGCAGAAATGGGTATCGTTGCCTTTGGAGAAAGGCGATGCTGTGTTTTTCAATCCTGCACTATTTCACGCAGCAGGCGAAAATCAGACAAAAGACTTCAATCGCAGCGCCAATTTGATTCAGGTGTCGAGTGCATTTGGAAAGACTATGGAGGCGATTGACTCTCTGCCACTTGTTAAGGCGACTTTCGATGAGCTGAAAGGGAAGTATAGCTCCGAGGGATACAGCGTTGAGGTCGATGCTTATATTCGTGCCGTGTGTGATGGGTATCCATTTCCTACCAACCTTGATCGCAGGCCGCCTGCACCTGGTGGTATGGCACCTGAGAGCGAGCAGGATATTTTGAGGAGAGCTGTGATTGAGGACTGGTCTAAAGAGATTGCAGT
>JAASLG010001744.1:0-17925 GCA_013365235.1 Cercospora sesami
AAGATGGCAGTCGAGGAATTTGAGATGTCGGACATTGAAACGTTGACGTCGAGTGGAAGTCAACGAATGAGGTCGCACGACGTGGCCTGTCAATGTCAATGCGACTTTGGTGGTGCAAGTTGGCGATCGAAGCAAGGAGCACTATGTGAGGATGAAAAAGGTCGGTCACCGCATACTCCTCTATGCGGTTCATGTCAAGATCGACGAGACCGCTGGTCGAACCTGGTGACAGGTGGCGAGAATGCGTCTGCATGGTTTCGTAATGCACAAAGACGTGAGCGCGGCAAGCGTCAGAACTCAGAAGCCTGGCAAGTTCATCGTCGACGCTTTATTCAAAGACCTATGTCGACCGGAAACCGTCGGCAGAGCCTTTAACACGAGCTTGTTCGATATCATTCTGCATCATCTCGATCTCTTAGCTCACGAGCGCCTTGAGTATGGTGAAGCAGCGTCCCTCGCTGCATGTAGCCACGAAGAAGAGCTCGCGTTTCTTTTGAGTCTCCGGACCAAATTGCTGAAGAGCACTGCTTCGACCGAAGCACAACATCCTGCGTATCTGGTGATGCGCGCCACTTCTCTGCCTCCGTCTACCGCACATACTTATCCATAAACCTCCGATGAAAATCACTTCTCAGTAAGTCATTCACGAATCTCTTCTCCTTGCCCCTCTCCTCCGTCCCTCGAGCCTGGTTCTTGAACACGACATCATCGTCCCATCTCCGCTTGACGTTATAATCCTCTCTCCCCGTATTCAGTAACGGATTCCCTAACGCGATGTCCTTCTCTCTCTGCTCCTCGTCCTTCTTCGCTTGCTCCGCAGCTTCCTTTGCTGCCTTTTCCGCACGCTCGGCCTTGATCTTTGCCAGCTCACGCATCAGCTCTGCTTCTTCATCCTCATCTTCATCTTCTTCGCTTTCTGAGTCGGAGCTCGATGATCCGGATTCGGAGTCTGCGTCTATGTCTCGGGTTTCTTCCAGTACACGTCGCTTTTTCGCTTCGTAGTCTTCTTCTTCTGCTGGTCCTTCTGCGTCGCCGGGTTCTGAAGCTTTGCGCTTCACGCCTCCGCTTGAGCCAGCTTCGATTTGTCCTTGAGGCTCAACCACATCTTCGTCGTCTGGAAGCTCCCGCCCTTCTTTTTTGGCATAGTGCCTGGCTTCATTTCGAAGCAGCTCGGCTTTGAGATCGCGCTTTGCTTGTTCGGCCGGGGTGCCTTGATTTTGTTGGCGGAATTTGAGTGTCTTGTGTGCGGGGAGGAGGCGCTGATGGTAAGCCTCGCCGCGGGCGGCTTCTTTGCCTCGGGCTGGATCGAAGGTGGGTCGGTGAGCGGTAGTCATGGCGGTGGTGAGTCGTCGTGATGTTGTTGGATAGTTGTAGGTTCTGGCGCAAAGCGAGTTCGTGATGTGGGAAGCCGATATCCGCTGTGGAGAAGCAAGCAAGTGGCCGTGGGTATCACTTCGATCTACACTTCGCATTCTCCAAACTTTCTGGCAACTGCGATGCGCCAGGCCCAGCAACCATGCCGTCCGAAGCGCTACCCTCCACCAACGAGCGCGAGTTCGTCCTCTCCGCCCTCCAGCAGAACGTCCGCATCGATGGTCGCGCCTTTGACGAATTTCGCGCCATCGATCTCGCATTCGGCGACGACTATGGCCAAGCAGATGTCCGCATTGGCAAGACGCGAGTACTCGTGAACATTTCCGCAGAAGTGATCACTCCCTACCCAGACAGGAAATTCGATGGCGTCTTCACAATCAGTACCGAGCTGAGCCCCATTGCGAGCCCAGCTTTCGAGGTTGGGCGGTACGGAAAAGCACAAATTGTTGTGGACAAACAGGGAATGGACTGACTGATTCTGCAGTCAAGACCAGACTGAGCTTCTGATGAGCCGGATACTCGAGAAGACAATTCGAAGGTCAGGAGCATTGGATACTGAGAGTCTGTGCATCGTGGCAGGACAGAAATGCTTTCACATACGAGCGGACATCCACGTTTTGGATCATGATGGTAATCTGGTCGATGCGAGCTGTGTAGCACTGGTTGCTGCACTAATGCACTTCAGAAGACCAGATGTGGAAGTCCGAGGAGAAGAAGTTACGGTGTTCGGTCTGAGGGAACGAGAACCTGTCAAGCTATCAATGCAACACCAGCCCTTTTGTATCACGACAAGCTACTACGAAGGTGGAGAGGTCATGTTGCAGGATGCTACATTACTTGAAGAACACTGCAGAGAAGGCGAGATTACAATCAGCATCAATCGGTTCGGCGAGGTCTGTCAGGTTGCCAAGTATGGAGGGACGCCGGTAGATGGGCTGAGTATGCTCACTTGCACCAATGCAGCTCTGGAGAAGGCCAAGATGTTGGACAAGCTGGTCAAGTCAAAATTGGAGGAAGACGAGAAGCAGCGATTTCCGGGTGGACTCATGGCCGAACTGAGTGCAGAGAATGATCGAGTCCAGGAGAAGCCCGTAGGCTGAGATTGCTAGCACGACAGGCGCACGACTTTGCAAACCACCCTCGATTGATATGTGACCTGGCTGCGGAATGACACCTGCACCTCGAAGCAACCGAAAAGCGACTTCTCGAGAAATTGAGCCAAAAAGTGGCCATATCCACCTTCGAATTGTGAGATTGAACGACGCGTGACAACACTAGGACAGCACAATGATGGCAACTTCACAGTCACTCCGCTGCTACGACCGTGCTTGCACCGTTGAGAAAGCCCAAATTGTCAAGCAGACTATCTTGCCCCGCTTCAAGACGCAGCTCTTTGTGTCAAGTGAACAAGATAGCATTCATAGATGGATACGGAACTCGCTGCAAGCGGAAACGACTGAAGAGGTCAGAGGCGAATCTTAACAACACGATAGCAAGATTGCTAGACATGCAGTGCATTACAGCAGAGCTCTCGACAAGAGCGAGGCCACCAGTTACTCATCGAGGCGTCTTGGTAAAACACGTAGTGCTTTATCACAAGCCAAAATCTTCACTTGCACAAGCAAGACTGAGGACTCCGATAAATTCACCCCCTGTCACTTGATAATTAAGGTCCGAGGCTCACAAGCTTCGACATTGCCTCGAACCTCAGCTCTTGACTTGGACTTCAACCACTACGACAACCACTTCATTCGACAATGTCAGACTCTCCACCTTTCCCCTACTCTTGCCTCACGTCACTAGATGAGGCATGAAACACCAGGCACCTCTACCAGCCACGATCCACAACTGTGCTGGCGACTGCTAAGTCAGCAATTCTGGTCAAGGCGACTGAAAGAGGTACAAACATCTGCAACCTCTTGCGCCCCAACGGTTACCAAGTACGTCCTACCTTCCATCCTCAGGCCAACATCGAAGGCCGTCTCCGCGTTTCCCCTCCACGACCGAGAAGTCCAGTGCGCCATAATGTCCCTGAGCGCAAGAACGATCACTATGCGAAGATCGGCTTAATTCGCAACATCACTGCCCAACTGCTTATCGAGTTGGTGGTTTTGGCCTCACACACTGTTTGATCTCCTTGTGAGAGCATCGAGTTGTCGGCCAGCAATCCCAACTATTGGCGCTGTTCTGTCAGCCCGCGACGTACTCACCGAAGGGCAATTCGCACACTTGCAGCACACAACGGGCTTTGCTGATATCTGCGTCAGATTATTTGCTATCACGAGCTTGCATCCGATCATCCACGTGCCGAAGTAGACCTAGCAGTCACTTGTTCAGACAAATGTCGCGTCACGAAGACTCATCGATGTTGCTTGCTCGTTCCAACATGTCCTTCTTGCCAGCAAATAGCGGACCGGTGGTCGATTCTGGTATGAACGATATGGACTGGCAGTGGGACTCAGATGATGACCAAAAAGACGGCCAGCTTACAGATTACACAGCTGATCACAAGCAAACATATTTGAGTACTCCAATGGAGCTGGACCCGCCAGAGGCTTCCAGGCCACGTTTCAACCGTCTTCGGGGAAGTCTGGACCTGAAGCGGCCATACAGCATGATCGAAACAAGGGTGCCACAAGCTGTTACGAAGAGGAGAAAGATGGACATAACCCCAGCTCCGCAGCGGGCATTGGTGTCGTTGCTACCCGAAAGCATAGATGCTAAACCTTATATCCCGTCGGAAACAGCTACTGCTTCGGCTCGGCCAGCACTTCGCCGGACGACCAATGGACCATTCGTGGAGGTAGAGTCCGACGATTCTGACGACGAAGCGGCGTCTCCCCCAGCCCCAGCACGTGCCTCACCGCCGAAACATCTGTCGCACGTGTCGTCTCGTCTTTTGGAATCGAATCCAGACGAGACATTGGCAGCAAGTGCTGCATGGCGTGAGGAGGCACAAAAGCGAAAGAAAGCTGCTCAGCATCAGGCGATCAAGGATGATTTACAGCGAAGGAAGACGTCAGAACATCGCTTCGCATCCAGTAGTACACTCAAAGACCACGGCGAGTCATCACGGCTGCGGCCTACAGAGACGCTAGGCCCGCGACTGCAGAGTCTACCAGGCATGAAAGTTCGTCCATCTTCAAAGTCGCTGGCACAGAACGTTATTACTATCGACTCTGATTCAGAAGGCTCTCCCCGACCTCACCGATCACAGAGCAGAAAACCAGCTAAGAGCTCTGCACGTCACAAGAACTCTGAACAGCACTCGAGGTCTGATGCTCCACCTACTGGGCAGGCTGAACTTGCATCAAGGTCAGATCGCCTTCAACAGTTCAAGAAGGAGCGTTCGGTTGCCGCGTCTGCTACGCCACAGTCGACGATTCGGCCTAGTATTGAGATTCCAGATGTCGATGCGAGTATTGAAAAGGCCGACGATAGACGGAAGCGAATCGATGCAGATAAGAACTTCAATGAGCAAATGACTTTGGAACTTGAACGTGGCCGGGCGGAGCAGCAGCGCAAGCAGCGTCAACGCATGGCAGATGCAGATGCAGTTTTGAGGCATCAACGTGAGGAAGAGACCCGAGCCAAACGAGAACAGGCGGCTAAAGCCCGACAAGCTGCGATTGAGCTGAAGCGGCAGAGGGATCAAGAGAGACAGCGGAAGAAAGAAATTGACGACAAAGTTGAGAAGGAGCTCGCGGAACAATTGCGATGGACACGCGAAGATAACATTAAGAAGAAAGCAGAGGCGGATGCCAAGAGACAAAGGGAAAAGGCCGAGGAAGAACGGCGGCGCGAGGCAGAGCGCACACGCTCGATCGAGCAGAAGAAAGCCGAGCTCGCGAAGCGTCCTTCGATTCTAAGCGAGCAAGCACAGAAGGAAAGAGACGAGCGGGTTCGACAAAAGCAGGAGCGGGCAGCTCGCAACAGGCAGGCAGAGCAAGAAGACAACAATGCCGATGAGCTGCTTGTTGAGGAAGCTCCGAAACCGAAGTACACAAGTGTTACCGCCACTGCACGGGGCTTGGAGCTCAGCAGCAAGCTGGTTGCTGAGCAAGACGACGTGGACGCTGACGCATACATACGCACGCCGACTCTGGCATCGAAACCTCTCGCCCTCAACAGTGCGGCGGGTGTGAGAGCACTCGAGTCGGCGTCGAAACACCCCGGTGCCAATTCTGCTCGCACTGGCCATGATCGCGTGCTGGGCGAGATCCTTGACGAAGACGCCAAGCTAGTACAGTGGAAGGATACTGGAGATCAGTGGCCGGCCATCGTCATCAAGTACGAAAACTTCACCGGAATCAAGCGCTCTGGTGATACGCTGCGCAAGCGATACAGACAAGTCAGCAATGCTCTGAGCGAGGCTAAAGTGGGCCTGATGCTAAAGCAGCGCATGTTCAGAGGTGAGGAGGATGCTCGACGTGAAGTGAATCGATTGATACACGGACAGTGGCCACCACCAGCAAAGCACGCCTTCAGCAAGGACACCACTAAAGGCCCGAACAGCAAACTCATTCGACGCGAGATACCTCAGGACTCACTTCCAATGCCTGGAGAAATCCTGCCCATTGATGCGCTGCTCGTACGCTGGCGTCGGGACAAAATGGCCTGGTCAAACGTCATTCAGAACTACGAAAGTATCACAGGCGTGCGAAAGAGCGAGCCTACGCTAAGAGTTCGTTTCAATGAGGTGGATAGATCTCTCGAAGATGCCAACGTGTTCGACGATGAAATCGAGGCTCTCTCCAATGACGCCCCAGGCGCAAGAGCCAAAGTCAACGGTAAAGTCTGGCGGGTCTGGCCGCCGGTAGTCAAGCCTCCACAGGCACCGCGCACAGGACCGTCAGAGGCAAGACCTCGGGCAAGACCGCCCAATTTCGCGCCATTTGGTTTTGGATCCGGGCCGCAGCGTCTCGAGCCCCTCGCTCGTCCTGCTGTTACCATTCAGCCATTGCCGCAGACCAATGAGGACTCAGACACAGAGGACTTCAGTCCGCAGCCAAGGCCCAGCATTAGTGGAAAGACCATCAATAACCAAGTTTTCCGCGACTGGATGCAGCCGCGGGATGATGATGCCGTGGAGGTTGATGATTCGAGCTCTACGTTGATATCGACTAATGTTTACGAGTCCGACATCGACGAAAGAGATCCGGGGGACTGCTACTACTTTGTCTGGCGCGTCTACAGACGAGAGTTGACCGCTGAGGACGTAGAGGCAGAAGTCGACATCGAAGACATTGGGTGGCAAGAATGTGCCACCACGTACGAGGATCTTAACGAAGCCAACGATGCCGCAGAACAGGAAACCAAGCTCGTTCTTCCGGGCGGTCTGGACTTCCGAGACGTCGAACTATCTACAGACAAGGTGATCCACCAAGATTGTTCTCAATTCACCCTCAGTAGCGCCGAGGTTGGCACTTTGCAAGTCAAGGTCGACGTATGTGTGCGTTCGCCAAACGACAGAATCCTTCCCAAGACCAAAAAAGGGTGGATTGGAGCCAACATCTACTACGTCACAACCCGCACAACGACGACAACTACCAAAAAGTCCGACGAAAACCCCAGCGAGACGATCACCGATAGATATATCCGTGAAGGTCCCGTTGTCGGCACTTTCACATCTCACCTCCATCACGCCAACTCCCGGTCCGCGAACATTTTTGCTGAGCGTATGCTGGCCAAAACTGTCAATTTGAGACTCAACAGGATTGAGAAGATGAGGAAAGTGGAGGAGTTGTTGCAGAGTATGCAGTGGGATGAGAAAATTGGAGGGGAGAAGTTCTATGGCAAGCACGAAACTCCAGAAAAGGGCAAGGTGTTTGAGGTCTGGACTGAAGTGGCTAGGTTGGCTGGACCGAGAAATCATTTTCAGTTCAGCAAAGCCTCGAAGAAAGACAGAGAACGCGGCTGGTGAGTTGTTGGACAGGAATTTTGGGTTGTTTCTGAGCTGATGTCTTGAGCTTCATATAACGCGAAAGACAGTGGTCGGTTCCGAATGCGTACAGAACACCTTCGATCACGACTGCAAGTGTTTTGCCATCTGCCAGTCCATATACCGCTTCTTCTGTGTCTCGTCTAGCTCACCCACCTAGCAATGTACCAACTTCAGAATTCCACGCCCCGAATCGGAAACTTCACATACCCCTTCCCACTCACGAATGTAGCCTGCCACGGCACTTCATCGCCTTTCCCTCCCTCGGCCAAGTCCAAGAAGAAGTTAGCATGCCCCTCGCCGGAAACACCATTATATATCGGACCCCCGACTTCAGTCCTCTCATCCACATAGTGAAACCTGATTCCTTTCTTGCTGTAAACCAGATCCGCTTCTGCGATCAGATAGGCCGTGGCGGATTTTCCGACGCCAAGAGTTAAGAGTCCTGCAATTGGCTTTTGTTCATTGAGAAGGTTGCCTGTGAAGAAGAAAGTCTTCCGCGTTGAGGAAGGTAGAGTATTGAATGATTTAAGCGCTTCTTGCGCGGCAACGAAAGGGCTTGTGGTGTTTGTAGTGAGGTCATCGGTGAAGTCGGAGAGCGAAACATGACTGAGGGTGTCGGAGGCTCCGCCGAAATGGGCGGCGGCGGCTGTGGAGGGATGTCAGTACACACAATGGCATTATTTACGAGATCATCGATCGGGTTCTCGGATGCGTATACCATTGTAAATCACAACATTCGGCTCTCCTAACTTCTTTCTCGTCTCCTCGAACGCTTTTGTAATACTTTCCGGCTTGGTGGCATCGACCACGAGATGAAGGTTGTCCTCCGTGCTATCCTCGGGTTTCAGAGACCGGGAAGCTTGTGCCACTTTATAGCCAGCTGCGAGAAAGGTCTTGACAGTTGAGGCTCCGATGTTGGCACCGCTACCGATGAAGAGAAGGATTTTCGAGGCCATTTCTTTGTAAGACCAAAGTTAAAGTAAATTGCGCTTAACAGATCCCGCTGAATCCTCGTTTGAGAATGTTGTTGTTAAGCTTCTATCAAGTCGCGGGCGAGGGTAGATCAAGCTGAAGTCGGCATGGGCTTATGAAGCCGGAGCTTGTGCATAGCTTCCCCCGGTCCCGTCTCAGCTGAAAGCGCGCAATGCTTTGTCAGTGTCGCACGCAACGAGACCGCAACTTATCGTCTATTGGTGGAAGCGGGTTGCTAGAGGTAATGCGGTCGTCTCTCCTCCACAGCCAAGCCGGCTTGTAAGTGAATCTGCGTGGCCACGGCTAAGGTCGACTGCACTTTTTCGAGCGGAGTTAGCTCGAAAGAAGGCAACTGTTTGAGCAGAATGTCTTCTCTTGCTTGTTTCTTCTAGCGCTCTCTGGGCATTGAATGGCGTCCCCACTGGCTCAGAATCCCTATCGATTGGCACACTGGCTCCGGGGTTCGAGAGATATAGCGTAGTTGAGGATTCTCACTCGAGAACAGACTCAACGAAGGTCGATATGTCCCAAATAGCCTAGTCGATCAGCAAATCAAAGCTGATCTGTGTCAGAAGCGTCTGCGTGGTCACTCGGCGCAGCTGTGGAAAACAGAGACGACCGAAGAATCCTGCCAATAGTTTCAAAGTCTTCGTAAGGATATCGCTACCACGGATTCCATCGACCACAACGCTGCACTGAAATGCAGCTTTGCCGTCAGAATTATACACAGCGGATGTGGTCGCAGGTCAGCAGTTCACAGAAGACCTCGCGTGGAGAACTCAGACTGTGGTGTCGGGTTGTCAGGGTGAGCGGAGGAAACTCAGCTCCTCGTAAGCCGTCCTAGACATTATTCGCTGTAGCTAGATGTCATGATGTTCGCATCACAGGATGAAGCTGCTGCATCCATCGCGGCGTCTCTCAGCCCGCACTCTCAGCTTTGAGCTCCACTTCATTCTCTCTACCTTTCGAGGCCGCTGGCATTTCGAAATCCTCAGGCACACCTCTCGCCGCCCTTCCCAGATCTCCATAAGTCGGGCCAACCCAGCAGCCAAGCATAGCGCTCCACTGGCATCCGCCAGCCAACAGCCGCTGGACCATTTTGTATTCCATGAGCCCAGCGTACGACAGTCCAGTCTTTGGGTCTCGGAACTTTGCAGGAAATGGCGTAAGGGCGCATTTCGCTTTTGTGGGAGGCGGTGGAAGATGCTCTTTAGCTGTCGCACGCTTTTTATGCGTGAGATATCGTGCTTCTTCTGGTGCAAAGTGAGGATATGAGCCCGGGAGCAATATCGATGCGACAGGAGTAGGCTCTAGTAGATTCTCCTTCTGCGCTTTTGATGAGCTGCGCTTGCTTGTCGTGGGCGCATTGAGGTTCTCAAAGGCCTCGAGCATGATCAAAGAGCGCTGGGCTTGTTCCTTGATGAGAGGAGGCGGAGGAGGCTCTGGTACTTGTTGCTGTGGCGTGTTGAGCTGGAATTGGCCGTATGCACCATATGGCGGCAAGCCATGATAGATAGGGGCTTGGCTTGACATATGCTGGGCCGTCGACGGCTGTGGCGCTAAAATGGGCAGTCCGTTGGAGGCAACAGGCGGTGTATTGAGTGCTGGTGTGCTAGGTGTATAGGTGCCTGGTTGAAGGGGTGTCGATGTTCCGGAGCCATTTGCATATTCGTGAATGCCATCCAACCAGGACGAAGGACCTGCTGTTGGTGGTGAAGGCTGCGGAGGATGCGCAGGCTGCAGAGGTCTGCTGCCAGGGAAGCCAGGTGTCGCTGGCACACTTGGTGGTGCGGGACTCCCGTTGGCCGTGGCATACTCTGTCGAGTGCCCTGAAGCAAGCTCGTCCTTGCCTGCATCGCCATTGACACTCACGCCTCCAGCGCTTCCTGGCCGGTCTTTGATCTCGTCGACTTTCTGGCTGCCATGCAAGCGATGATCCTTGATTTTGTCCCCTTCCCACAGCACACTACCACTCCAGTATCTGATCACTGGTCCATCTATTCCTCTTCTCCGCTTGGCAGCCAGAGCCTCCTCTCGCTGCCGCTGTCTCTCCGCCTCTTCTCTCTCCCATCTGCCAAATTCCTTAGCCGTCTCCTTCTCGATTTTGGCAGCTTTGGCAAAGCGTTCCTCCTGCGTGAGAACAGCACGTGTGTTGGCCTTCACCTTCGCAGCATGATTCGCCATGACCTTCTTCTGCTTCTCACTTCGCGCGATGCTTTGTTTCAGATTGGTATGCACCATCTCTCGATTCGCCACAGCTGTCGACCGACTCGACTGTCTGACAGGCATATCAGCCTCGGTGGGTAGCCAGTTCTGCCTCTCGCTCTTCTTCTTAGGCCTCTCCACCGGCGTAGCAGAGCCATCTTCCGTCTTGACGTCGTCGGCCAGCTTGACCTTCTTTTTCTGTCGAAAAGCAGGAAGCCGCATCTTTGCTTCCTCCATCTTCCGCTTCCGCTTCAGCTGAGCGCGTTCCTGCTTCTTCAACTCACGTTCGCCCTCCAAGTCCTCCTTCTCGCCATCCTGCGGAGGCCCAGCATCGTATTCGTCGCCCGACGAGGACATCGCATCGTCGTCGTCTTTGTCGGATCCCACAAACTCGCCCTGATCATCCTCATCCTCGGCAAGAAGCTGTTTCTGCAGCTCTTCATCGTCCAGGATCTCGCGGAGTGACGAATAGAGGTTTCCCGCGGTCGCTCGTTTCGCGCGCGTGGCGATGAGCCCCGATGTGGCGACATCTTCGTCTCCAGAAGACGAGCCAGAGGACTCGTCGTGGGACATGTCGAAGTCCGCTAAGATGTTATCGCAAAGATGTGTGCGCGGACGCGAAGTTGAGTCGCGATGTGGAGTGGAACGCGGAGAGCGTTCCCGTCATTCCGAAGTTCAGCCGACAGAGATAGATAGATTCACTTGCGATACTCTTGGCGACAATACCCATGCATCACCAATCACAATCAATCACGCAAGGAGAGAGGTGGGCTAACATGAGGCATGAGGAACTGACCATAACGTAGGATGGTCACAATTCGCTCTTATCTACGGGTAAAGTCCTGTATCTGAGGCGTCTCTTGAGAGCCATGACCGGCCTTCCTCTTCCAACAAGACAGCAAGATCTCTCAGAGGCTGATCTGAGCTTCGTGACATGACAAAAGATATTCCGTCATAAAAGCCGAAAGATTTCCCAGCGCATCGCACTAAGCCTTGAACTTGCCAACAACGCACTGCTTAACCAGCGGCACATCAGTAAAACCACCGCTGCCGCTCTTGATCGGGGTCTCCGACAGCTCATAACTGCTGTCGAACTTTCCAGCCGCCCAGCCCGTCCATCCCAGGTAGACATCAGAGTACTCATTGAGGACATCAAATTGCTTGCAGAGGTTGGCCAAGCAAGTCTCATCAGTCGGGCCACCGCCCGTTTCAGTCAAGATGGCTTGACGCTTGTTCTGTCTGAGATAGTCTCCAAGCGCACTGAACGAATCGGCGTTGTCAGTGACACAGTTCGTGTGAGTACCGCTTCCATCAGAATCGAGGTACTGGTGGACATCGAAGATGAGGTTGGTGGTTGAGCCATCGAGGTTCTTGACTGCAGAGAGGGCTTCGGCTGAGCCGCCGGAGACGAAGCTGGAAGCGTGAGTCCATTCATTGCCAGGGAGGAGGATCTTGTTTGAGGTGGCGCCGGCTTGACGAATGGCGGTGACCGCCGCTTGGACAGTGGTGGCCCATTTCCCAATATCGACGTCGTGCTAAGAAGATGACATTAGTACCTAGGAAGCAAGTTCTGGAGAAAGAAGGGACAGCTTACAGGCTCGTTCATGAGTCCAAACACAATCTTGTCGTTGTTCTTGTACTTGGATGCGAGCAAAGACCACAAGCTGGCGAACTCAGTGTTGGATGGACCACCTTGCCCGACGATGGCTCCGTTCCAGCGAGCGTAGTTGTGGATGTCGATGATACACATCTCGGCACCGGCATCAAGACAACCTTGCATCAACTTATCATAGGTTGCGAAATTGGTCGCATCGAGCGAGCCACCCACTTGGTTGTTGACAAGGAATTGCCAGCCGACAGGCAAACGGATAGTGTTCAAGCCATCATCACTGATGAAGTGATTGATCTGATCGATGCCGTCTTGACCGGGATCGACTACATTCGAGGTCTGGCAGTTACCAGAGGTGTCGCAGCCAAAGTCCAAGCCTGCGATGTTGACACCAGCATAGCTGACGCCAGTCGAATCACCGGTTGCAGCAGAGCTGGTAAGAGTAGAGGCTGGGCCAGAAGCAAAGCTGGATGCGGCAGAAGTAGGGCTTGTAGGAGGAGTGGCGCCAGAAGAAGCGGGACCGGGAACAGAGATGACGGGAGCGGAGCTGGCAGGAGCAGAACTGGCGGGAGCAATGATGACGGGAGCAGAACTGACCGGAGCAGAACTGACCGGAGCAGAACTGACCGGAGCGTAGCCGGCGGGAGCAGTCTCAGCAGAGCTAATGGGAGCAGAAACCAGGCTGGAGGCGGGACTGGCACCGGCTGCCACAGATGTGATACTTGTCCGAGCTCGACAAGCAGAGGCAGAAGTAGAGCTGTTGCCGATAGAGGTAGGACGAGAAGAGAATGTGAAGCCAGAAGGAGCAGAGCCAGAGGGAGCAGTGACCGGGCTGAAAGTATAGTTGGTACCAGTGGGATAAGGTATGATACCAGTGGAAGCTCGGCAAGCAGAGCCAGCTGCCGTTGCCGTTGCTGCGAAGGTCAGAAGTGAAAGACGCATTGTCGTCGAACGAGTGAATGAATGACAAGAAGTGAAAGAATTGCTTGGGAACGAACAAGAACAGAACATCAAACGTCAAGGAAAGCTTATTATATATGGTCTTCCGGTGCATACATACCAGTTGCCCGATGGTAGCGAGAGGAGCCGAGTAGTCCTTGAGTAATTTACTCTGAAGTGCATCGATATTGCAGTCGGCGCTCCCCATTGAAATCTGGAATCGCGTGGAACGCATCATGAGGGCCTGGAACAACCAGCACTGAGAAATCGGCCTACCGGGCTTGAGTGCATATTTCACATCGGTCGTTGTCGACATACGGTCAAGCGAATGTGAGAAATTGATTGCATGACAGAAGGCTTGTTTCATCTTGACCTTACCGAACGAGAGATTTCGGCTAATATCCGAGTCGCATTTTCACGTGGTCGTGCTGACGGATTTGCTCTTCTTTGCCATGCGCATTCCAAATCTCGAGGATACTTCTGCACAATGCGTTACCAGGAATCAGCAACTCTCTTAGCCGTGCACGAGTGTCGATCTGTCTTGTCCACCAGGCTGTCCATGTGCAGATCGCGTGGTTGTTGTGTGGTGGGTGCCAAGCCTGAGGCCCATGGTATGAAATTCTCAAAGTAGACCTCTTGCGAAAGTACGACACATCGGAATATAATCGTTCTCATACGAATACATTACCTTATGTCGCGATGGAGCGCGGTGACTGTGTAAGAGGATCCGAGGCACAAAAAACCAAAAGACATGCTTGCGAGCTGCCATTACTGGTCCAAATAAGGCATGTGAAAAGCAGCATCTCCAAATCTTGCGGCAGGGCTTTGAGCAGGTCCATGAAGGTCTACGATTGAGAGTCCGACCGTATCGCCATGTTGGTCACCAATCAAAATTTCGCACTTGGCAAAGCCTTGTGCGATTGTTGTTGTCCACTCTTTCACCGAAGAACCCAGGCCCTTGGTCGCCTCTGAGAGTGAATTCTCCTCGCTACTGACCGACTCATATATGTTGGTGATCCGGGATGAAAGGGGGGCCCGGCGGCCCTCGCTACTTGCTGAGAGAAGGACGGCGCGAAAGTGCTGAGAAACATTGGGAGAACGCTTGGTGCAGCCGCGGCGGCGAACAGTGCCTCTGCAAAGGTCCGTCCAGCTATGAGCAAGATTTGTCGCTACACGGCAGAGCTAGAAGACCGCCCGCGTGATGAAAGGAGGTTTGAGGTCATCAACGCGCGCTGGAGTTCACTTCGGCCTAGCGAGCGACTGCTAGAGGAGATTGATTAACGATTGGACGCAATCCTGTTCCGCGTTCCAGTTGAGTCGTTGAGTGCTTCGTCTAGCTGAGGCGTCCATCGCACGAGGTGCATGCTGCGCCGCTCCGATCGTGTGCTGTTTGCTGTAGATCAGAGGGGGTCACCAGACGAGCTTGTCTTGGCTCTCGAGGCCGTCCGAGAAGCAAGCGCCGCGTGCTTCGAAGCCATGTTGGCTGGTAGAGGAGTCATGTCGATGGGGAGGTAAACAGGAAAAGGAAAGTGGAAATTGAGACGGTGTTGGCGGGAAGTCGCGACGGACGAAGGCACGCCAGGGTCCGGTGGCTGGGCTGGGGAAGCACAGGTACACTGTTACAACGATCTTATTGGCGATTGGGAGGTACCTCTCATGGCGAGCTACCTCTAATGAGTATTGCTCGTATTCCATCGCAAGCAGCACCAGATCCGAGTGTTGAGAATGGACGGGCAGTAGAAGATTGCTACAGGCATGTTTCACGTCCATGTTCTCCTCGCCCAACAGCACCATACACTGAACAGCTTATTCAACAGCACACAATCCCGCTCCGACTCACGCGCAGCACGCAGCATACCTTCCGTGCAGATGTGGCTCAGTCCTTCTGCAGCGGGTCGGCACCCACAACAGCAGCCCGAACGAAAAGTCCTGAAAGTGAAGAAAAAGAAACCGTCCGACGACTCACCTCCAGTCGTTTCCCGCATGGGCTCGTCGGCAAGCGGCCGCAGGTCCGCTGATGAAGATCTCGATGACCCAGCACGCCATGCATAGATACCTCGACTTTTGGACTGTGTGCCATATGATTCGCCCCCGTAAATCAATGTCATCGCACGATGGCCGGAGTGAAGTTGCCAGTGAGCGGCGTGCAGAAAGGCCGTGACGAGAAGATTATGCTGCGCGGTGTTCAAGGTGCGAGAGACCGCGGCTCCAATTTCTCTTGCAACGCAGACTGCCGCGACCCAGAAATCCTCTGTTCGGAGCATTCCTCCGTGAGACTTCGGAGGGTCCTCCGGCTCCGAAAGGCGTGTGGGATAGCCCATGCTACGAGCGCTTCCAACGGCCAGGCAACGGGAGGAGCATGGATATGGCACAGATTGATCATGGCAAGGCTTGGATATGGGAGGAAATGCGATTTGATGGTAATAATAAGACATTATTCTGAACAGCAGCCACGCTTCCCTGACCCTGACCCTGAGAACACCTGTATCTTTCGTGAACGTCGTGAAATCGAGCTGGTGGCCGAGACTTCGGACAATGACTCGAGGCCAAAGCTCTGTAGGTTCTGCGCGTATGCCCAGGCTTCACGGCAAGACAAAGCAATCCCTCCGGCAGCGGACGACCAGGCACGGCGTCTCGCGTCACACCTGAAGGCCGGACGAATCCTCTATTCGTATGCAGCATCCGCAGCCGCGGCCAATCGGTGGCATCATATGTGCTGCATTGCGACCGCCTCGCGATGGCTGTGAGAGTAGGTGGGGAGGTGTGGAGCCTCCTGGTGAGTTCGGACATCGACGGCCTACGAGAGGCGCGCTGCGGAAGGTGCAGTGTATCCATCGGACATCGTACCGAAGCCTCAGGAAGGCTATATGCTAGTTGTAGCTTGCGTTGTTGCTCTCCGCCAGCATCTGCGGGTCGATGTTGTCCGGCGCTTGCGCACCCCTTCCACTACCACCGCCAACAACTCCACCACCACTACCACCACCACCACCGTGAACATCCCAACTCCGTGCATCTCGAGCTTGCGTGTACATGAAATTCTGCATGCCAGGCGCGAGGGTGGCGAGATAGTCTGGACCCGCTTTGTCGGGCCCATCGATCGGACGTTGTAGTTCCTCACTGGAGTGCGTGCGCTGTGTTGATGAGCGTGGAGAGAAGGCTTGAATGCGACGATATTCCTCTTCGATGGGGGTCCCTATTCGCAATCGCGCCAGGGACTCTGCCGCTTCTTGATCACTGCTGGACTGCAAGTGCTCGAGGATGCCCATGGCGTGCTCCAGCTTGCGTCCTCGATCCACTAGGTCGTACTGCAGCTGCTGCCGTTTTGTGAGGCCTTCCACTAGAAATGCAGGATGAGCGTTTAGGGTGCATTCTCAGTCCGTGAACCATGGAAGTGACCTACAAACATCGTATTCGCACTCGAAGCCACGCTCGTGGCAGCGCGAGCATGTCGGATGCTCTCCGGAGCACTGGAGGTGAAGCGTAATGTCAGTGCCGGAGGCAAGCGCACATTGCGAAATATGGGCTTACGGACCTTGAGTTTGGCAGTCCTGCAAATGACACAAGCATTGGCGACTTGCTCTCTCCGAGCTTTAGCTTTTCCGTTCCCGGTATTCATGCTGAGCAGCAGTTAGCGGGAAGAGTCTTGCAGGGTTAGGGAGGATGGAGCGTGCGCAGCGACTTTAGGCCTGGTCAGACGTGTATGTATTGGGACGAAGCGGTTCTTCCACGTGGCAGGCAAGGTCGAGACACAAATGGCAGGGTGATGTGAGCGCTGTGGCTACGGCATGAGGCGACAGAGGATTGGTACAGGCACAGGAGTCGCTGCGTATGCAGGGTGGGTGCAAGATAGTGTGCTCGTCTATAGATAGAGAGGGGAGGGTCGAACCGAAGAGCACGGAGAAGTCTGCAGCTTGAAGCTGGTGGACAAGCACGGCAGTCAGGCCGTGACACCGGAGAAGCGCGTCGAGTGCAGGCGCAGAAGCAAAGCAGCGAACCACATTGCTTGCGTGCATGGCTCCGCTGCCGCACGCTCAGGCCTGTGCAATCGCGCGTCTGGGCTCTGCAGACGGCCACACCCACACGGCCCCATGCCACGCAGCATGCCGCCGTGAACAGCAGAGCGCCCTCGCCCTCACCAGGCAAGCGGGCCAGACGCCACGCCGTCGGTGGTGCAGCGCTGCTTCCGCTCCGCGCCTCTCCCATCCGGCCGCCGTCGTCGACGCGATCGCGAGCTCTTGGCACATCGTGGTGATGAGGTGCCGCACTGGCAACGGGCCTGCGCACTGCACGTCGCGGCGGCAGCCGTGACAGCGCTTTGGCACGATGTGGCGATCTCTCGATTGGCGATGCCCAAAGTCGTAGTGGTGAAGACGGCGTGGAGAGGGCGGGAAGTCGGCTGCGCGGAGATCTGCGATCCTGGGAGCGGCGTGCAGCTCCAGCTCCGACAGCTTGTGGCGCTTGGCGCCCACATGGCGCGCCTCTACACCTCTGCCGTGCGCTGTGCTGTGCTGTGCGGCAGACACGATACGTAGCAGAGCGCACCCCCTCGAGTCATGCCGAGCAAGCTCACCCTCGCCGTCTCCCAGTCGCGCACGCTCGCGTCGCTGCCAGACACCCTCGATGCCCTCGCCGCCACCGCCCGCCTCGCGGCAGCAAAACAGGTAGACCTCGTCCTCTTCCCCGAAGCATATCTGGGAGGATATCCGCGCACCGCAGCCTTCGGCGCCAGCATCGGCTCCCGCACCGACGATGGGCGGGAGCAGTTCTTGCACTACTTCCGCAGCTGCGTCGACTTGGGAGACACGCCGCTCGGAGCAGGCGACGACTGGGTGAAGCGGAAGCTTCCCGTTGCAGAGGGCAAGGAGTATAGAGGCGATGGCAC
>JAASLG010001745.1:0-17803 GCA_013365235.1 Cercospora sesami
TGGCCAGCATAAATGGATCACTCTAATTCCTAGGTTCCGTCCTCTCTCAGCTTTCCCTGATATCGAGAGCCTCTGAACAGCAACTTGATTCTGGATAGGGTAGAATTATGTCTTAAGACTCCAATTGCGGACCATCCATGCGTTTCACCCGTTGCACACAGTCAAGCCCTCCGAGAGGAGCTCGGTTTCAGAAGAAGAGACTTTGGCTGTCAGGTTGTTATCGACGATTCCAATCCGCTACTTCAGCTCAACCAAACCAGTCTGGACCTTGGAAGCCTGACGGGTATGCTTAATCTCAGAGACGACGATGATGTGATGCTGTTGTCCCTTGTCGCAACATCATGTTGACTTCCGCTCACATGGATCAGCTTGGATGGTCCAGCATACGGTGACTCTGCTTTAACCATGCGCCGTGTCTTACAACTTCTGTGCATTAAGCTTTTCTGAATGCTGCAGATATCTGGAGTAAGCCTTCCGCTTCTTACGCTCGCCGTCAGTCCGAGCAAGTCTCAGCTGCAGCTCGGATGGCTTTGATGGTTGCGATTATCAGAGTCAGGCGTCCAATGGGAAGTGAGTTCATTGCGCTCAGGTGGCAGAATCTAGCATAGTTGTCGTGTGAGATTGACTTGGACAGTGTCCAAACACGATTAGAAAGGACTGCAATGTGATCACGCCGCAAAGGATCTTTTCTCTTGCCACTTCGTCCAATCCGCCGGTCTCGCATTCGATGGTGAAGTAGGTTTCAAGACATAACATTGGAGGGGTGGTGGATGAACGTGCCTTTCTCCGCGAGTATTCGTGCCTGTAAGCTAGTGCATGTGCAGAACTCGTCCGTGATCGACTTTTGATGAGTCCTGAGCAATGCATCAATCATCTGTGTTCGTTGTGCTTCCACGAATGTACTGCCATCAAACTTTGTGTCAACTTTTGATTCATGCCCTCCGCTTTCGTCCGTCCACCCGAGAAAGCCGACCCCATCTCCCAGCCTCCTTGTAATCCCACACTTTCGTTTCAGCAGTGTGGCATCGAACGCTGTGTAACCAGACAGTATTCAAGCTCAAGAAGAACGAACAAGATCATGGGAGGCTTCAAAAAATTCGTCGGTAAGCACATTCCGACTTCACCTCGTGCCAAGCTAATTTTGGTTCAGATCGCATCCTGACAAGCAAATACAACAAGCCATTTCCAGTAACGTTGTTACCCTCCGCCATTGGGTACTACTTGGGCGTCCAATCAGGCAAGAAACAAGCTGAGACACTTGCGGAGTTTCGAAAGGTGCATGAGGAAAATCAATCTATGCTGAAGGAGATATCTCAAGGGTCATCGAAGTAGACAAGCTGCCAAGCTGCAAAGCAGAGTAGAAGTGGTTTTTTGTGATTGGCCAGAGTCATTTGTGTAAGCAGTGCCAGTTTGAGTCACCGTTGTGGGTCACTCACTGCCAGGGAGCTTGTAACCTCCCCACCCTTCCCCCAGCGACTTAGATGTGTTCTACATATACAGATCTATCTTCAACCCTTCCAATACGTCTCAGGCACTTTGGCGGAGTGGTTAACGCGCTGGCCTGCTATTGGAACTGTACGATTCAATCGTGCTCAACTGTCAAGCCAGTTCCTTCGGGAGCGTGGTAAGTTTCATCTCTTATTCCACGCAACCAACGATATCTAACGAATTCGCAGTGTTCGAATCACACAGGTGTCGATGCCTTTGATTTTGCTCTTTACCGTGTGGTGTTGAGGTATAGAAGCATGGGGATGCAAGTGAAAAAGTTGAATTTTTTCCTCCATTTTCGGCCGGTACGGCGACACGACTGCAGAACGTTACTCGCACAAGACGATTGTGCTTCATAAGGAACCCATGTAACGATCATGAGCTGCATGGTTGGTGCCCGACAAGACCCAGGAGACGAAGTGTTGAAGCGGACGAAGTTCACTTGAGTTCCGCACCTGCCTAAGAATTTTGCCAAGCTCCTCTACCACACATGAGCACGACACCGCACTATTACAGCATAGATCCCTCGATCCGACGACATGACACGCATCATTTGCCAACAACCTTATCATCCACAAACGTTCACAAGCTCTGCTCGAAATGTTGAACCTTCTCTTTGACGGAGTTTCCGCGAGTCCTGCCATTTCTGATCGCAATACTCCCATCGCCGTCAAGACTCATACCCTTCTGGGCCCCACTCTGCTTGGCCGAGAAAGCACGAGGTCTTGGACGCAATTCTGTGCATGAGTTTCCAAGACTAGTCACTGACGAATGCTCGCTTGTCCGAACTCCATCCATCAGTGATTCGGGAGTCATAGGTGTCGGAAAACGACGCTCTTTCGCTGAGATTGGAGAGTTGATGCCCTGACTTTGAAGGCTTGGAACATCGCCAGTAATCTGTATTGGGGGATTGAGCTCTGACTTTGGACTTGTCGCCTCGACGGGCTCAGTCTTGCTACTCTCTGGCTGCACCACGGCGAGCGCATGGGTCGAATGCTCAACAGTCTTGATCCTCATGGGTGAACAATTGCCGACCAGGTGGCTCGCTCTTCGAGCATGAGTCGGAGTGCTGATTGTCCTGGCCCGGAATCTGACCATGTCGCGATGTTTCCCGAGAGATTGCAAACCGCAGCGTTTGCTCTCCTTGAGACATCCGCCACAAATCCAAGACACACGCGACACGTGTCTTGATTCCATGCTCCTCAGCGTGAATGCGATGTGTACATACAAAGTCTGCATTTAGTGCCATGGGTCTAAGGCCTAAAGCCAGAGATGTGCGTCAATGGCATTGATGAAAAGCTCTCGGGATCCAACAGGCGTATCCCCATGCAAGAGTCTGATGCGTGAGTACAGCAGGTCCCGCCATAGGGGACCGTCGATATATCTAGGCGGTAGGAGGCGATCCGATCTGTAAGAATGTTCGTCGGGAGCAGTCCACCCTCGGAGTGGTATCCCCTTCTTCGTGAGGAGATACAGGCAGAAGGCACAAGATGATCTTACCAATGGGCAACCTCAATGAAGACTGGACGATACGCTCACTTGTCGACGTCTCTCACGGGCCTGGTCCCGCGGCAGCTTCGCTTGTCTAGACAGAGCGCCCTAGCTACGCTGCACAAGGCGGAGATACGAGGATAGAAATGGCACTCGGGGTCCTCGGTCAGAGGAGTCCAGAGTCTCGATCCTGGTTTCTGTTCTGCTTTCCGCCAGTAGCTCCCCTTGATGGCTTGCATGTAGAACCGTCCTGCTGAGCGATCACGCCTTCTTTGTCGAGAGACTGGATAATAGGTGAGGCTGGGCAAAGCCCTAGGTTTTCAGTCAGTGAGCAGAAGAACATCGTTCCGATTTTTGAGCCCACAGCCAGTTGCTTCGCATTGAAGTGGAAAGCCCACGGGGGCTCGTGAACCTATGCAGTGCTCGAGGAAACGTGTGACACGATGACCATAGCATTGGGGTTTCCTCATTCTCCAGACCCCCTCAAAGCTTGCTATCCCTATACGTCCGCCTGTCGTCATCCGATAATACCTCACACACCCACCGCTCCGCCTCTTTCTTCATCAAAGTAGAGAACTCATGCCCAGCACTTGGGTCCAGAACGTCTTCGATCACGATCCCCTGATCTGCCGCCCACCCGCCTTCAGCAATCCCCCTCTTCAACCAGTCCAAGAATACCTTGCCTTGCGCCGGCGGCACCAATTTGTCCTTGCCTCCACTCAAACAAATGATCTTCTTCCCCGCCAACGTTCGCTCCATCACCGATCTCAAAGCCTTCGCTTCCCTCTCCGAAGGAGGATGCAGATGATCATCACCTGAGAAGACGTCCAGTTCGCTCATCAATATCCCAGCGGGGTCGTACTGTTCGACTGCCGCAAGTAAGGATTGTGGGAAATCGCTCGATCCCAAAAAATCTTTCCCTGGAGGATCGGATGCTATGGCAGTGCGCACTTTACTCCGGATTGCTCGATCGGTCATGAGTCGTACGTAGTCTGGACAGCCTATGACCACCATGCCAGCTGATATCCGAGGCTCCTTCATCAATGCAACCCATGTCGCGTGTCCGCCTAGACTGACGCCTCCGCAAATGTGATCGTGGATTTTGAAAGGCAGGTAGGAGGGAATTTGGGTAATGAGAAGGCTCAAATCGTTGGCTGTACCGACATATGTCGCGAACATATCCTGGCCATGTGTCGGATTACCCTGCTTCCACGATACATTGTTGTCATTCTCAACCATCCTGGACCCGTGATTCCGTTGATCAAAGTTGACGCATATGAGGCCTTTCTGACTTTGTGACTTTCTCTTGGAATTCCATGCTTCGATCAATGCTGCAGCAGTGTATGCCATGCTATCTTGTGTGTCTCCTCTTCCATGTAACAGCCAGAATGCTACGATCTCTTCGGGATGTTGAGGGAGCTCTTCCATGCCGTAGACTGTCGTTAGAATCCCGCCAATGTTGTATCGTTTCCATGAGACGGGTTTGACGTTTGCGAACGCTTTGTGGGTGTTTGCGATTGGAGAGGAGAAGGGTGATTTGGTGGAGTCGAGGCGAAGGGCGTGAGCCCAGGCGAATGTACTGCTGCCTGCCATTGTCAATGGATGTGTTTCGTTGGAATAGAAGTGATGGGAGAATGTTGAAAGGTGCACCAGCTTCGCCCCGCTAAAACTATGAGCCGAGGCTTGTGATGTATCTAAGCCGACTCGCCTGAGTACGAAGCTTGATGAGAGGTGATCCTACAACAACCAGGCGTGTATCTCACTTTGAGACGAGCTTGCCGTTTGTTTCTGGATGATGCTGCGCGCGAAAGGCGACGAGGGTCTACATGGTGCTGGATGTGTTAGGAGTACCCGTATGGAAACAGCGCCCGGGATGACGCGCTGTAGCATACCAGATGTATACATGTTCTGCCGGCAACATTGACGTGGCACAAGGTACACGAGTGGTATCGAGTCGCATTGCCCAGGAAGGGTAGGTGCAATGGTCAGCATCTGATCTCCCGAATTGGACGACTGTGGTAGCACAGAGCAGCGCCATCTGTGACGCCAATCGTAATTGTAGCGCATCGATCTGTCGAGGTACAGCAGGTATCGCCATGTACCGGGCGAAGAAAACAACCAGGCAGTCGCGTGTCCAATGGGTCAGGGTGCTCGAGGTGTGGGAGTGCAACGCGGATGGGCGTCATTGTTGGCAGCTGAGAAGTCGACGTTCATTGTTCCACACTCGTCCCCAGTGCTGCATGCGCCCATTCTCGCCATGTCCCCGTCCTGCTGCTGCTTCGAGCGCGCGCATCGCAGCTGCAGCGCTGGTCTTGCCCGTCATCGCGCAGCACGGCACACCCTCCGCAGCAGCGACGAAGAAGCAAGTCACCAGATGGAAGCTTCACCGCTCCGCACTCGATCTTGCCACCCGCTGCTCGAGCTCATTGTTCGCAGCTGACCGAGCGGCTTCTCCTTCCTCGTGGCCGGTTCTCGGACAGGCGCGCTTGACGCGTGCTGCGGTGACTGTTGTTCAAAAGGCGCCCGTCAGCCTCAACTCGTCGGTGAATGCGGGCAGAGCGCGCCAGCACCATTGATTGCCACAGACTCCCTCTGCGAACTCCAACGTCACTCCAGGTCAGTTGTCCCGAACAATTCTCCACTGGATCCGCGCCGTTGGCCTGCCACACGAGCTTGGTCGCGCAGCAGTGGACCCCGAAGAGATCGCGTGGGTCTGGCTAACTCTACATCATAGACAACCCACCTAAATTACCACGGGCACGCCGCAGACCCCTCCATCCGGACATCTTTTTCGCTGCACCACCACGACCTCGCCCACAGCACTGTCCAAGTGTAGCATGAGCTCGCAGGAATCGGTATTGCCAATCCATCCCGCGAAGGACTCCCACGCGAACGATCCCCATCACAATTCCCAACACAATCCTCACGAGGACAAAACACATCCCAAGGAGCACGTTTCCCTTGACCTCGATCCCTATGCGGCGCCCAGTGTGTACTATGGCGCGAGCCACCACCCTAGAACGGTTGCAAAGAGTCGCACCTACTCGGCAGTAAGCACATCCAATTCCCGTCCCACCAGCGACTCAGCAGCTGGCAACACAGCACCAGTACTGACAGCCACAGGTTGATCCCGGCCTGAATAAGGTAGGCACGGATAACTACAATGCCCCTTCCCGAAGACTGAGCCATGATCAAATGGGTAATGCCCCACGTCGCTACCTGATCAACGTCGAAGACACCCTCAAAACCCTCCTCTCGCGCGAAGACACCGATGCCAATATTCAAATCACCATTGAGGACACGGGTCCCAAGACAATCGACTTGGGAACAGCAGCGTCGGGCGGGTACAAGCGTTTTGATGTGCGCGGGACATACATGCTCAGCAATCTGTTGCAAGAGCTCTGGCTGGCCAAAAAGTTCGGACGCAGACAGATTGTTCTCGATGAGGCTCGATTGAACGAGAATCCAGTCAATCGACTGGCACGCCTTATCAAGGATCAGTTCTGGCCAAATCTCACACGAAGAATCGATGGGTCCAACATTGCGGCAGTTGCAAAAGATCCGAAGGACTGGACTTCAGATCCGCGCCCTCGTATCTATATTCCTCCGGGTGCTCCAGAGCAGTATGCCTACTATACGCGAGTCGCCAAAGAGCACCCTCACATTCGTCTTGACGTTCAATGGCTCAAGGAAGGCGGCCCTGATGATGACGAATATGTCCGTGACCTGAACGAAGCTCCAGGTCTGCTCGCAATTGAAGTGGAACGCGTCAAGGACACTCCAGCTGGCGAGCCAGATTACAGAGGTCTGCCTTTTGTTGTGCCCGGAGGCCGCTTCAATGAGCTGTATGGTTGGGACAGCTACATGGAGACACTTGGTCTCCTTGTCAATGACCGCGAGGACCTCTGCAAGGCCATGGTGAAGCACTTCTGCTTCTGTATCCGACACTACGGCAAGATCCTGAACGCCAATCGGTCATATTACCTACGACGCTCGCAGCCTCCCTTCCTTACAGACATGGCGCTTCGTGTCTACGATCGCATCAAGCATGAGCCGGACAGCCTTGACTTTCTCCGAAACGCCATTCTTGCAGCGATCAAAGACTACTATTCCACATGGATGTCACCGCCGCGCTACGACGCCGAATCTGGCCTGTCGAGATATCGACCAGGAGGACTCGGAGTTCCTCCGGAGACTGAGGCCTCCCACTTCGTCCATGTCCTGCAGCCATACGCCGACAAGCACAAGATGAGCTTCAAGGAATTCGTTCACGCCTACAATTATGGCCATGTGTTTGAACCAGAACTCGACGAATACTTCCTTCACGATCGAGCCGTGCGAGAGTCTGGACACGACACTTCTTACCGTCTGGAAAAGGTTGCCGCCAACCTCGCCACGGTCGACACGAATTCCTGTCTTTACAAATATGAGATTGATATTGCACGCACCATTCGTGCCTTCTTTGGCGACAGACTCGAGGTTCCCAAAGAGTGGCGCATGCCCGGACATCCCGAGGTCGAAACGTCGTCAACTTGGGATCGTCGAGCCAAGAAGCGCCGCAAGGTCATGAACGATCTCATGTGGGACGAGGAGAAGGGCATGTTCTTTGACTACAATACTGTTAAGAAGCAGCAAACCGGCTACGAGAGTGCAACCACATTCTGGGCAATGTGGGCAGGAGCCGCCACACCAAGACAGGCCTCCGTCATGGTCGCCAAAGCTCTCCCCAAGTTTGAAGTTCATGGAGGCCTCGTATCTGGTACCGAAGCGAGTCGTGGTGCAGTTGGCGTGCATCGGCCAAATCGTCAGTGGGACTTCCCATTTGGTTGGGCACCACAGCAAATTCTTGCTTGGACAGGCTTCCTACGTTACGGCTTTGAAGAAGAGGCACAGCGCCTTGCATACCGCTGGATCCACATGGTCACAAAGGCATTCGTGGACTTCAATGGAGTTGTGGTAGAGAAGTACGACGTGACGCGACCTATCGATCCTCACAAGGTGGAAGCCGAATACGGCAACCAAGGCAGCGATTTCAAAGGCGTTGCAACTGAAGGCTTCGGCTGGGTTAACGCGTCATACGTCTATGGCTTGCAGATTGTCAACTCCCACATGAAGCGCGCGCTCGGTGCCGTCACTGACTGGGAAACCTTCAAGAAGATGACTGAGGCTGCGGAGGATCCAGTCGACTTCCTTCACCAGACTAAGTCGACGAACGGACACGTCCCCGCTCCCAATGGACAGAAGCCCGTTGAGCAGAAGCCCGTTGAGCAGAAGCCGATCGAGCATCATCCTGCACCCGTGCAATATGCTCACAGTGGTCAACACTGATGGTGATTTTTGACAATTTCATGACGAGAGCGATACCTGGGATGGCGAGAAGAGAGGCAGAGCATTGATGATTGGTTACGATTATGATGAGAAAGACTTCAGTTTGGTGGTTGGCCGAGCATGGCGTCCTGAGGGTTGGTGTAGCCAGCATCGTAGCATGTCACAAACGTTGAACCTATGTGCAACCGATTCTTCGCGTTCACTTTACCCCCACTTCATCACAATTGCCCACTAGCGCAGGAACGAGGGGCATGCCAAGCTTCGCGATCTGCAGGTGCAGCTTCGACAGCTTCCACGACTTTCGAGAAGTTTGTTTGTGACTTCATTTCGCACCACGCACACGCACACAACTGACTTTGTTTCTTCGATAACTGTACACAAACATTTGGTGATCACTTTACTCCCACCTCTTCTTGGACGATTGCGACACCCCCGAAGCCAACCACCACCGACTGCCATCCACCATGGCTCCACGCAGCAAGGTCTTCTTCGACATCTCCATTGGCGGCAAGCCAGCCGGCAAGGTCGTGTTCGAACTTTACAATGACATCGTTCCAAAGACGGCTGAGAACTTCCGGGCTCTGTGTACGGGCGAAAAGGGCAATGGCAAGTCCGGAGTACCACTCCACTACAAGGGCTCAGGCTTCCACCGTGTGATCAAAAGCTTCATGATTCAGGGTGGTGACTTCACTGCGGGCAACGGTACCGGCGGAGAGAGCATTTATGGCGAGAAGTTTGACGATGAAAACTTCCAGCTCAAGCACGAGAAGCCATTCTTGCTGAGCATGGCCAATGCCGGGCCAGGCACCAACGGCAGTCAGTTCTTCGTGACGACAGTGCCAACACCACACTTGGACGGAAAGCACGTTGTATTTGGAGAAGTGATTGCCGGAAAGAGCATTGTGAGAGAGGTGGAGAACAACCCGACAGGCAGCAACGATAAGCCTGAGAAAGATGTTGTCATCGAGGATTGCGGCGAGCTGCCAGAAGGGACTGACATTTCGGAGTTCACGAAGAAGGCGCCTGATAGCACTGGTGACACATACGAGGACTTCCCTGAAGATCAAGAGAAGGCAGGCGAGGAGTGGAAGGGCACAGAGATCGTGGAGATCGCAACGAACCTGAAGGAGATGGGCAACAAGGCATTCAAGGCTGGAGAACTAGAGCTTGGTCTGTCGAAATATCAGAAGGCACTGCGATATTTGCAAGAGTACCCAACACCACTCGACGGCGATCCAGCAGAGCTTGGCGCGCAGCTCACCAAGCTGAAGGTTTCGCTGCACACCAACAGCTCGTTGCTGCAATTCAAGCTGGGCCAGTACAGACCTTCATACGACTCGGCAGACAAGGCATTCCTCGTGGCCAACATCTCAGACACGGAGAAGGCCAAGGCACTCTTCCGCAAGGGTGTCGCTCTCAAGGCTTCCAAGGACGAAGAAGGTGCACAGCAATTTCTTGAGCAGGCTCACCAGCTTGTACCAGGCGATGCAGCGATCAACAATGAGTTGGCCGCTGTCAAGAAGGCAGCCGCTGATCGCAAGGCAAAGGAGCGCAAAGCCTTTAGCAAAGCTTTTGCGTAGATCCTCGCTTCCGATTGACGATGACGGCTGGTGTCCGACTTGAAGTCCAGTGTGCGCGTGCTGGAGGCTATCTCGCTCACGTTCCGCACGCTTGATGCAGTGACTGGCAGGAAACGAGGGCGTAAGCCCACACTTAAACGATGATGCTTTTTGACTAGCGTTTTGAGCTTCACAAGAAAACGATCTCCCGCAAAGAGAGATCAATCGACACGAGATAAGACGAGTACGACTGCAAAGATAAAAACACATCCAATGAAACCCACTTGTGAATGTAATACTGTAGACAGGTTCATATTGAAGTTCATTTGACCTACCTGAGCGTTCCCTCCGCTTTGCGAAAGGAATCTCCATCTTGCTCCAGAAAGCGCGCGCCGTTTAATCATATCGTGTCCGCCCGCAGACACAATATTCATTGCAATCTTTTTTCAATCATACGCTAAAATACATGTAACAGTCGAGAAGAGAGAAAAGGATAGGAAGACCTGCTTCCAGCCCCTCTCCTCCTTCGCCACCTTTCCCCCCTCCTTCCATCTTTCGCGCCTGCGCGATCCTCGTCATATTCCCCAAGCCCTCTTCTCACTTCTCCTCAGCTTACTTAGTCCCGCGACCCCGCCAAGCCCTTGATGTTGTTCAAAGGCCAACTGCCACGTAACCACGGTGCAATTAGCGATGGGGCTTTTTCGAAGCCCACGTGGTTGTCCCCGAGTGCTTCGGCGTTGCGCTTGTTGTTCAATATCCGACCACCATACAACCACGGGGCAAAGCTTCCTCCGATGCCTTGAAGAGGTCTATTGAGCACAGCTTCGAATTGAGCTGCTGCGTTGCGTTTTTGTCTGCTTTTGTTTCTTTCTTCTTCTTCTTTGTTTTTCAGCACATCGAGGAGGAAGTTGTAGTTGTTGGCGTTCCACCATGGTTCGGGGACTCCGATTCTTGATGGGACAATGGTGTTGCGATTTTCTGCTGCTGCTTCTGCTTCTGCGTTGCGTTTCTCCTTCTGAGGGGAAACGCATCCCATTGCTTCTTTGGTCCAGATTGTGCCTTTGGGGCATCGTCCTGGCCACCAGTGTTCGGGGATTCCAATCGTTGGTTCGAAAAGGAGATTATTCTGGGCGGCGGCTATGGCGTTGCGCTTGTTGTTGTTCCCTTTCTGCTGATTTATTATCATCGCTGGGAAATTCCACCATGGCTCGATGAGGGAGGGAGTTTTGTCGAAGTTGAAGTGGGTGTCCCCAAGTGCTTCGGCGTTGCGTTTCGCGAGGGTGTAGTCGAGGGCTTGTTTGAAGAGGATGGGGTCGTAGGCGTCGATTGGTGATGCTGTCGCGGTGGTGGCAGCGATTGCGAGGAGAGTCGGAATAGTAGAGTCTAAAACGCGCGAGGAGGATGTTGTTAGTGGGGGGCTTGTGGGTATCGTTGATGTGATAAAAGGTTGTGTAAGTGGTCGGTAATTGGTTGGTAGGGTGAACGTACATTTCATCGTTGGCAATGAATGTTGTGGAATGAATGCTGAAGTGTCGGGTTGTCTGGTTTTTTCATCTTCCTCTGGGCTCGTACAGCAGCATATATAGTCGCTCGCAGCTTTTCCGTTGTTTCTCTGTCCTGGTCATCGTCGCTGCCCTCTGATGGTCACGTTTGCAGCCAACGCCCTTCTCGCCGAGAACAATGGTAAGTGTATGGCCGGCGATTTGGCTATGGTATTGCCAAGAGGCAGACTAGCACTGTTTCTGGACGCCTAGGTGCACTGGTGACGGTGTATGGACCATCTCATTGCCTCTTTTGGAACTGTGTGCTCGACGGTGGTTTGGCATAGCATGTTGTTGCCAGTGGCTTGGGATTTTGTGGCCGGATAAAACGCTTCGGGATGTTGCAGAGAAGAGAGATGGACAGCTTCGTCAATTTGCAAGGCTGTGCACGGTTCGGGGACGCATCTAGACAGGCCTAGACGTAGGCAAAAGTCCAACTGCTCCCGGCCCGGTTCATCCTGGAGCCATACCCTCGTTTCATGTCTCATACCGCATTAAGTCGTACCTACTGTTGGACCTACTGTCGTGTGCTCATTTTCCCTTACCCCGCCTGTCCTGCGCTCATGCTTCCAGCGACTGGTTCAGCGCCGTGAAACCACCCTCAGGCGGTTGCAACCAATTCCTTTCGTCGTACTTATTCCCACCCTCAATCATGTGAAATGTGTAGATCATCCTGCCCTTCTGGCTCAGATTTCTCTCGCTCTTGTGCAGAATGTTCCCGTGAATCAACACTAGTGTGCCCGCCTTCACTTCTCCGAGCACATACTCCTCTTGGTCTTGTCCCACTCCATCCTTCCTTTCAAATTCCCTCGGCCATTCCTCGCCATTCTCATTCGCGGCAAACTCCGTCCCGCTGTTATCCTGTTTTCTCACAAACCTCTGCTTGATTGGCGCTCTCCTGTGCGATCCCGGGGCGAAGCTCAAACATCCGTTCTCTACTGTGCAATCTTCCAGCGCATACCAAAACCCCACTGCAGACGGCGGATTCGTGTACAGAAACACACTGTCCTGATGTGGGGGTACTGCGCCTCCGATTTCAGGCTGTTTGCAAATCACCATGCTTTGCAGAACTCTGGGGTCTTCGAAGCCTAGATCGCGTGCGATCGCCGCGTTGGTAGAGTTGATTGAAATCGATTTGAAGTGTGGGTTGAGTTCATGAAGATAGTGGCCAATCTTGTTGATTGCTTTCTCCTTCGGTTTCGAAAGCGCATTCGTTGCAGGATCGAAGGCGTCCTCTTCGAAGAAGAATCGTATCTTATCGCCAGAGCTGAGAAAGTAGTCGTCGCCCACGTGGGAGGACTTTTCGCCTGTGCTGAAGCGGGTCATGGGATGGGTGGAGAGGTCGAAGTCGGCGAGCATGCGCTGGGACTCGGAGACTAGGGTGGAGACTTGTTTGGGAGTGAGAGCATCGGGGATGAGGAGGTAGCCATTTTCGTGCCAGAACTGCTTCTGGTCGGATGTGAGGCCTGTGGAGGTGGAGTCTGGAGATGGAGAGACGCGAGAAGGAGCCATGGCGATAGCTTTCTGGTAGGAGAGGTGGTAGGAGAGAGGAGAAGTGGTATACTTAGCGGAGAGTGGGCGGGCTGATGTGAGATACTACTGGAGCTGTCGTCGGCCAGCTGCGAAGGATGATAAACATACTTCAGCCTGTTCTGAAGGAGCGGGCGTGCAAGCGTTTCGGCCCGCCAAGCCTCCTGCTTTCTCTGCCAAGACTGCCTCGTTGCCTCACTCGAGCCATCTCCAAAGATCCTACACATTTCTCTTGCGCATCTCAAGCAGGCCACTTATGGGCTCAAAGCATGCTCCATGTACGAGGCAGCCCAAAACATCCCTTCCGATCCTGGACGCGCCTTAGCAGCGGGCGCTGTGAGCACAACACTGAAGGCGTGGTGGAAGTCAGGGACCTGAACAGGACCGCGGTGCAAATGCAATCGCAACGTTTACAAGATGAAGCGATATACACGGTAATGATTACCGTGGACATGGTGTCTTGTAGGCTCATTCAGTCGGACATGGCAAGCATCGATACTCACACTGGCCTCGAGATGCTTTCCGAGCACCCTAAATAACGTGAGCATCATCCGTCACCCAGCACCATTTAACGGCTTCACCGCAATCTTGAAGCACTAGTCTAGGCGGCGCAGTAACCGCGTTGTTTGGCACGACTTGAGGGTGGCGTGATGTAAGACGAACCGTTAATGGAGCCCATTTTGCGTGGGGCGAACTGAGATGAGGTGCGTTGAAGAAGGCAAGTGAGAGGTATGACAAGTGAACCTCATCAGGCTTCCATGAGGACCGACCATGCTATAAAGTTGGGAGTGCCTACGAAAAGGCACATCACTGGGCGAATGGAAGTGGTGCTTTGGAATGGAGAGAATGTTTCAACAAAATGTGCTTACTGCTGGACAGGAGTCTAGGCTTCAGCACCTTTTGGATCGCGATCTAAGTCCCGGCGGAATTTGGGGAGAAGCGTACGTTGTCATCGCATGATCAGCAAAAAAAGTCTGCAAGCATTCTCTCCGCATGGCCCCCATATCGGACCACACAAGCGACATGGCTCAACGCTCCCTGCAGTCCGACTTCGCCTCTCGAGGCCATACATTTCCTCAGGATAAGAACGAACTGTCAACAAATACCAATAAGTCTCTTTGAGAGCCTGCAGAACGTCGGACTTTTCTCCGTGAGAGAACTTCACCATCCGTGCGTGGCAACCACAGCGGTTGCCCAGCAAAACTTGGTCAACTCATGACACCATGTTTGAAGTCGAACATGTACCGCGGCGACAAAAAAGGTCCCTCTCCGACGACACTGTCGCACCGAGCTCTAGAGTCCTGCCAAGATGAGCGCTTCTTTGAGGCCTGTCTTTGGCATACCGCATCAGCTCACCTCGTCCGGCACGACTCTCATGCGGCTGTAGCCACGTGGTGAACATGTACCTTCGCCAATTGCCCAAACAGAGAAGACTAAAATTGAGGCCGCTATGAGGCGCCCAGTTTGAGTTCGACACAGGGCTTGGCGACAAACAACCCTGACGCTTCAATCATCCTTCGATGCAAATGGAACAGAGAATTACTTGTGCGCATGACAGCTGTTTGGTTCTGCATTCCCGCGTGCTCATCTCTGTGCAAGTCGTGCGCCTGCTGAAGCGTGCAGCGTTCTCTTCTGCCCGCCAACTATCTTGGAGAACGCCGCAAATCTTGGCACATCTAGAGCTAGCGGCCCCTAGGTCCAGATGCAAGCCATCCGCTTTTGTCGCTTGACATGACCCAAATTGGCGACGGGAGGGAGAAGTTCTAAGCGGCAGCCATGGGGTGCAGCCTATCATGCCTGGCAGAATGGCGCTCCGCATTTTCGAGATCAGGCCACTGCCACGTCTGGAGTCATGACTAGCGTTCTCAAAACGCGAGGACCAAGCCTGGCGCAGTGTCACCAGCACGGTCTGGCGTGTCTGGCAGACAAGGAGTTTGTCGTCTCGTACAAGATGCGTGACAGACAGCCTCCACGAGTACACGCCGCGTTTGTTGTGTTGGTTTGATTGCTTTCTTCTCACGAGATGACGAGAGTCTCTCTCACTTTGGCCCTAGGCCTTGTCTGGCTTTTCACATTTGGTGTCGTCGATGCGACACCATGCACTCAAAAGTACAGGGTCATCGTCAACTTCCTCTCGGAAAACCAGCAGGCCCGCGAGTACTGTTCCTCCTTGCCCTCCAGTCAACAATTCGATAGCAACAGAAGTCCAAGCGCCTTGAAGGCTTACAAGTACGAAGTCATCAAGACCATCTGTGATTGCGTGAAGCAGAGATGCGACAAATTGCCGAGATGCTATCTTCCCCAATCTACATGCCGCAAGCCTTGTGGAGGGTACTGCGCGAGCCTGGGCAACGACGAGAATAACTGCGGAACCTGCGGAGTCGTATGCGGATCTGGGCAGAAATGTGTCAGTGGAAAATGCACGACGCCTCAGCCAACTTGCCCGAAGCCTACGAAGTGGTATTGCGATGGAGCGTGTGTCGATCGCAGGACTGACAAGAATCATTGCGGAGGTTGCGGACAAAAGGTAGATCTCTCTGAACATCAACAGTCTTCACCGGCATACTGACCAGGTCTTCATAGTGCGGAGGCGATCTCATATGCCAGAATTCTAAATGCAAAACCCCATGTAGAGAGGACGCAGTGCTATGCAATGGCGTCTGCGTGTACAAAACATCCTTATCCAAAGACAAAGACCACTGCGGAGACTGCAACACAAAGTGCACCGACGGACAATCGTGCGTGCAAGGCAAATGTGTCACCACGCCCATCACCTGTTCTCCTGGATTTGAGCTCTGCGATGGTGGCTGCAAGAAGAAGGATACATACGCTTCAGATACCTCTCACTGCGGCAAGTGCAATGCCAAGGTATGTCTTTGCTTTGACTTGACGCCAACAGTAATATCGCTGACTAGGTACAGTGCTCTGGTACAACCAAGATCTGCAAGAGCGGAACCTGCGTCGAATGTGGCGCACAGTCGGACTGCGAATCTGGAAAGCTCTGTCAGAACAACATATGCGTCATACCTCCTGAATGCACTAATGACAACGAGTGTTCGAGGGTTGGAAAAGTCTGCAAGTCTGGCCGGTGCGTGGACGAGTGCAGGACTGCTATCGATTGTTCAGACGGACAGATCTGTTCCACTGATAACAAGTGTGTTACTCCTCCACCAACGCCGGAGTGTTCCGCAAACAAGGCTTGCACTGGTGGAAAGATCTGTCAGGAAGGTGTGTGCGTGTTGCCGGAGCCTGAGTGCTCAATATCCAAAGCTTGCACAGACGGAAAGATCTGCTCTGCGGAGAATAAGTGCATTACTCCTCCACCGACTCCCGAGCCCGAGTGCTCTGAAATCAAGGCTTGCACAGACGGAAAGATCTGCTCTGCGGAGAATAAGTGCATTACTCCTCCACCGACGCCAGAGCCGGAGTGCTCCGAGACCAAGGCTTGCACAGATGGCAAGATATGTTCCCTTGAGAAGAAGTGTGTGACTCCGCCGACACCTGAGCCCGAGTGCTCCGAGACCAAGGCGTGTACTGGCGGGAAAATCTGCTCCGCTGAGAAGAAATGTGTAGTTCCACCGACGCCTGAGCCAGAGTGTTCGGAAACCAAAGCTTGTACCGACGGGAAGATCTGCGTGGAAGGTGCGTGCGCAGTCCCAATACCGCAATTTTGTTCGACGACTTCGCAATGCACGAAGACAGGAGAACTTTGCAATGATGGTATTTGCGGCCAGCCCAAGACATGCGTCCTCGAATCACCTGTCTGCCCAGCCGATCAGCAATGTCAGCCATTGGACCAGACTTCAACGACAGGTATCTGCCAGCAAGTAACGAGGACTTGCGTGGTTAGTGCTACCTGCCGTTTGGGCGAATCTTGCATGTGGGGACTATGTCACCCGACACCATCGAGCTGCAGTGACGATTTTGGATGCGGCGAATCACAGATCTGCGAGCAGTCCAGCTGCATTCAGTCCATACCATGCTCCGACCAAAGCACTTGCGAGGGAACTGGCAAATTCTGTTTCCGTGGCGCCTGTCGAAGCCTACCAACGACCTGTTCAATCAACGATGAATGCCCATCAGGCTTCAACTGCGAACAGCAAGCATGCGTGGCTGTGCCTAAGCGATGCGACAGTGCGAGAGATTGCTCTGCCACTGAAAGCTGTCTTAGCAACATCTGTTCTATTGCGCCAACAAACTGTCGTAACGATGGCGAGTGCCCGACCGGGAAGCAGTGCTACGATCGCCTCGATCTTGGATCCAGCAATAAGAAGTATGAAACAGATACTGGAGTAGTGCGTACCTGCACAGCGACCGATACAAGCCGATGCAGGTCGACTGAAGGCTGTAATGATCGTACAGGAGTTTGTACGGAGCGGACCACTGACCGCACGTGCTCCTCAAGTAACATGAGCAAATGCTTCCTCGGCGAGCGCTGCGTATTTGGATTCTGCTCTAACGGCCAAGCTTGCACGAAGACGTGGGATTGCAGTGACATGGAGCATTTGTGCAACGATGGAACGTGTGGCCCGCCACGCATATGCTCCCAGCAAGGCGATTGCGCCACCGGACAACGCTGCAATATTGCTGGCAGAAGCTCAGGAGTCTGCGAGGAAATTCCTCCAGTCCCCTGTATGGAGTCTTCAACATGCACCGGATTGCAAGAAAGCTGCATCGCTGGCAACTGTCGCGGCCCACCAGCTTCATGCGATGACGACGCTGTATGTCCTGTTGGCCAATACTGTCCAACCACTCGCGATCCGGAGGAGACAAGAACATGCCAACCAAAGCCTGCAGCACCGATTCCACGAACTTGCACGGCTCAAGACACGAGTCAGTGCTACAGGAACGAGGGCTGTCAACTTA
>JAASLG010001746.1:0-10347 GCA_013365235.1 Cercospora sesami
CGGCTCCTACACTCTGTGGTGCCGAAGCCGGGCAGGGGAGAGTGCTGCTGCTGTTGCTGGGGCCGGGACTGCACAGCAATTGAGATTCGACATGGTGAGTTTAGGGGCGGGCCGCAACGCCACGAGGCGATCTACAGGATTTGGGGGCACGGAGGTTCTCGAAATGAGAGGACGCGAATCACGAACGGCCGCTCGTCACAGCAGACCCTTTGCAGCCGGCGGCGGCGGGCAGGGCGCAGGCGGCGGCGGAAGGCAGCGAGGGAGGTGGGCGAGGGCGCGGATTGGCGCCGCGAGTGTGAGACATCCAGCTTGTCTGCCCTCCTCGGCCTGCTATACGCGCAGCGCAGCTGCACGCTATCGCTAGCCAAGTAGCTATCCCGGCATGTGCAGCGTGCACAGGCATAGCAACAGCGTCCCAAGGCCTCGCACGGCAGGTGGGCTGGCAGGTGCCTTCGCCGCCCCGAGAGTGGGCGCCGCGACGGGCACTTTGTCACGGAATCGTCCATGCAGCAGAACCTGCACTGGGCGCACCGTACGCCAGTCGTCGTGTCGAGTGGGTGTTCTGGAGGGAGAATAGGAGACGACTGCAGTGGACCAGTCCAGCATCGCAATAACTCGTCTCCCAGCTGCGTGGACACGGACTCGCCCAGCAGGCAGCGCGCGTGGTACTGTCGGCGGAGGGACGATCGTGTCAATCATTAGTATTTAAGCTGTCCCGTAACACATCATCATCCACCACCCCTGCGACGACTAAACTAAGGAGAAAGGGAGGGCAGCGGGCCTGTGCGTCGCCGTCGCCGTGCCTGCAAGTCACATCGTTCGTTCACTCGAAACAAATCTGGCCGGTCGTCCATCCATCTGCTAGCACGGCCGCGCTCTTTTTCTCTTCTCATCCCCCGTGCAAGACACACCCAACCCTCCATCCACTGCCCGTCCGGTGTGGCACCGTCGTTCTTTGTTCGTCAGCCCCGTCACTGCAGCACCAAGGCACGCCGCCCGCACGACTCGCGCAGCTGTGGTTGGTTGCCAGCGGGACCAGAAATCCGAATTCCAAGGTCCTGCAACCTCTGCGACGTCCTAATTATCCCCCACGACACACCTCACGCCCTGCACTCCTGCTGCCGTCCGCAACGTCTCCTCCGCCCCCGGCGTGCAGCAACCTGCGAAGCCCTCGACACGCGCCTGCCCTGCTGCTGCTCCCCATCTCCCACACGACCCTGGCGGGCAGCGCTGGCCTGAGAGCCCGACCTCTGTCCACCGCATCTCCTCTGGCGTGCCACACACGCCGCCACCGACATGCAGCATCAACAGTTCGCCGACATGTACTACGACAACCCGGCGAACCGCTCACCCACCTCCGCCCGGCAAAATTCTCTGCACCGGCAAAACTCGCGCCAGCAGTTTGAAGCCTACGGCCACCTCCCCTCCGGCCTCTACACCGCCGAAGATCACGCGCAGACCTTCAACGGAAACCCACGATTCAACCCCAGCGACATGCGCAACGCGACTGTAGGCGGCTACGGAAATGGCGGATATGACATGGGCGGCCAGTCGTGGAACGCCGGCGCCTTCGGCCAGAACAACACGCTGAATGGGCTTGGTGCTTCCAGTCTGCGCAAGCCTCCTTCGCGGGGCGGTCGCTCCGGCCTGCCTTCTGTACGTTATGAAGGAGAATTTATATGTACGCTGCGCCGTGCAGATGCTGACTTCCGCTTCTAGGCCTGGATGGATCAACAACAAATGCCCATGAGTCAATACGCCGGCCCAGGACTTGGAGGATATGGCGGACAAATGGGCCGACACGACATGCATTCTGAGCCCGACGAGGAGCTCATCCCCACCGCAATCGTGATCAAGAATATCCCCTTCGCAGTCAAGAAGGAGCAACTCGTGACCATCATGACCGAAATGGGTCTGCCCTTGCCGTATGCGTTTAACTACCACTTCGACAACGGCGTCTTCCGAGGTCTTGCTTTCGCCAACTTCACCAACCCGGACGAGACGGCAACGGTGATTGACGCAATGAACCACTTTGAGTTGAACGGGCGAAAATTGCGAGTGGAGTACAAGAAAATGTTGCCCGCGGCAGAGCGGGAACGCATCGAGCGCGAGAAGAGAGAGCGCAGGGGCCAGCTCGAGGAGCAGCACCGTCCGATGGCGGGCAACACCTTGCAGACTCAAGCCTCTGCATCGTCATTGTCTTCGCGCATTATCAATGCCGGGTCGCCATCACCAGTCTCTGCTCGTCAAAAGATTGGACCCGGCTTTCCCGCTACGGCCTATCCTGACCCGAACACTGGCGCCGAAGTTGACTTGAACGATCCTATAACGCTTCAGTATTACACCAAGCTCCTCTTGTTCAAAGAGGACCAGAGCCGCGATCTCATGGTGTTCGCCCCTACCCTTTCGCCTCCCGAGCGACGGGTTGTACACACCCTCGCCCATCACATGGGACTCGGCCATGTTTCCAAGGGCGAAGCCGACCGGAGAGCTGTTCACGTGTTCAAGGAGGGCCGTCAGCGACTCAGCCCGCCTATGCCGCAACTCTCCCATCTTCAGACTGAGCAGCGCCGCCAGCTGAACAGAGCAGCCACAACTGACTTCAGTGATGTGCGTGCAAATGAAGGCTACTACGCTCAGAATCTACGTCATCAAGGATCCGGCTACTTGGGCTACCACGACACGCCCAATGGTCTCAATCCTGGTGCCAACCTGCGTTCCGCCAAGTCCTTCGCCGATCTTCGCTCATACACACCATCTCCCGTACCATCTACCGCAAGCTTTCCAGCTGCGCTCAGCAACAATGTGCAACGACTTCAACAGGACTTTGGCAGAGAAACCGGACAGTCCAACACCCCAACACTCATGACTCCAACTTCTGGCCTTGCCGACCGTGGTGACACCACTGGCTTGATCAATGGTCTTGGAAACATGACTATAGGAGGTGGCTTTGGCGGCAGTCCACGCGGCCTTCGCGGCTTCCCATCATGGGAGAGCGGCAACCCAGGGCCCATCGGAAGCAACCGTTCTTTCAGCACTAATTACGACGACCGCTCTCAATCTCGCAGCGCCATGCAGCAGAATGGTCCCGAACGCCAGCCGCGCGGCCCTCTCCCAGAGCGTGGCGCCGGCTTCCCTCGCAGACAGAATGGTCACGTGCAACGCAACAGCGACGAACTCTCTCAACAGAGCAGTGCCGCCGAGATCACGGTGGAGCACTAGAGCTGCCTGAACGACGTCTCGCGATCACTGTCCTTACCCTATGTGCTCAGTGTTAGGAGCTGATTTACCCATCGCCCAACACTGACAACGAAAGCATGACTTACGAAAGCATGACTAGCATCATCAGCGAATCGACAGCAACTACTATGTGTCGATGACCGCTCTGACAACACGATGACGACAAAACCCCTTATGATCGCAACGATCGATACGAGAATGAACACCAAAAAGTAGAGAAGAGAAAGATATCAAGGAGCTCGCTGCCCACCGATACGACCGATACCAAAGAACCATAACTTGCAACCACCAAACCCCACAAATGACCGTAGAACGATCTCCCTACTACTACTGCATTGAACCCAACACACTCTTCTGCATGGAATGGAAAGAAGGAAGGCCAATCGGAATGCAACTATAACTGGGTAATCAAACTGGAAAACGGCTGGTTGTGTTTCTGAAATTTTTCTGTTGTTTTTTTTTGCACACACACTTGCCACCATTGGAGGACGAGAAGAAGATGAAGATGCAGAGATGTTGGCATTTCTAGTGACATGGGAAAGAATACACATTTTGGCGTAATGAGGAGTTTTTTTGATTTTTCGGCAACGCAGACCTTGGAAAGGGGGTGGAGGAGAAGGAAGTGGGCGAACGAGTTGCTGGTTCAGAAGACACTTTGTCTTTGGGTTTTGCGGGCCTGTGATCCCCTTCATTCACAAACCGCGGAACACGAAAATACCCCCTCTTGTTGTTCGACGCTTGGAAAAACGAAAGGCTATCTTGCGTGGAATGGAGACAGAAACGAGAGAACGAGAGGAAGAAGATAATGGGTTGTGTATGCCATGTTTTTGCGTTGTTGGTCGTTTCTCCGCTTGTTTACATCTCTCTTCACTTCATGATATGATGTATTAACGAGAGCTTGGTGATGCTTGCTTGTTGGTTTTTGCTCCGTTATTTGCTTTTCTGCGCGTGTGTTTTGTGTTTGTCGTGCTAGGTGATTGATGGGTCATGATTGGACAAGGAAGAAACGGCTGCGCAGTTTTGGAATGATCACGGTACTAGGGGAAGTTGCTTGGATGGTAAACGGAAAGTGATCGCTGAGTGAGATGAAAACTGAGGTACGAACGTACGTAATAATTTTCGAATTGGAAGAGCTGTTGTGGTATATGAATGTGCTTTGTCGCTCTTGCCCTTTGCCCCTGTATTTTGTCCATGCCGGTCATGAAATAGGCATGCATGCAGTCGTCCCTTTCATTAGGAAGTTTTTTCTACATCCTGCATCGTGCAAAGCATCTAGACGTCTTCCGTCTGCCCGACATACGCTCTTTATACATGTAACCAATGATGTTGCAATGATCTCGAGGAGAATTATGTACATAGAAAAGGGAGAAGACTGGGCAGGAATTGTTCGGAGCCGTGAGTGATCACGTAAAGAAAGAAGGAGTCAGCCAGTGATTCAATGCTTTTTCTACCTGTAGGTGTTTTTTGTTTCTCGTGCCTGTATCGCTGCTCCCACTGTTTTTCAGACACTCCTGCCAAATTGACATCCTCGTCGAGAGCTACTGCACAGTAGCTGGCCTTATTCGCACTGCATAAAATCTCGAGCTCGTCAATTTTACGACTAAACGGCTCGTGAAAACTTGAACGGACAGTGATGGAACCTATTCTCATTTGAATAAGAAGGCTATACTATACATATGCTGCCTCATGACTTCCCATCTCTCTCCACTCGACGTGCCTGCCTCCTAGGAAGGGGAGCCTACGAGCTCCTGGCTCGCTCGCGCGTCCACTTCGATACTACTAATAAGTAAAAGAGAAGAGCTGCTTCTACTGCCGTAAATTCTTTTTCGCATCTGTTATTGTGTGTGTGTTGTGTCTCGGACTGCCCACTTCACTCTTAGCTCTCGTTCACTTGGAACGTTCATCCATGACTGGAAGGCTGTGTGGAAAGCAACATCAACGACTCCGCCAACGCCTTACTATGCGATGCTCGCACCCTTGCCCCTTCGACAAAAAGCCACAAAAACAACGCTCAATCATCAACACAAATGCACCTTTTTCGTTCGCGAACCGCTTTGTGGGAGCAACCGAGCTTCAATGCAGCTCAGATCTTGACCTCCTTCATCTCGTCTTCCACTGAGGCTATGCTGGCGACGCCCGAGTCCTTTGGAGGCTTGACGTTTTCCTTCTCTTCGTCGTCGCTGTTGCTCATCATGCTGCTACCGAGTCGGCTTCGCGTCAGAGGTTGACTGCTTCGTCTGTCCTCAATCTCGCCGTTGGGAAGTGTTGGGCTGTCTGCCTTGTCCTTGCCCTTGTCTAGTCTTGGCGTGTCAATAGCAGAGATGAGCTTCTCAGTCGACTTCGTGTCAATAGATGTGTCTATTGACAAAGGCTGTGAGGTTGTGTTGATCGGCGAGCTCTCTTCCGTGACGCGTGCGAGAGGACTGCCGACTCCCCCGTGGCCTCGCGGACTTGAATTGTGCATTGGCGCCTTTCCGTTGGCGAAACGTTGTGGTGATCGTCCGCGGTCCTCTTTGGTGGGTGAGCCGTAAGGAGAGAATCCGTTCATGCTCGGTGAGACGTTGCTGTTGATGCGCAAAGGCCGCTTCTTCGGAGGTCTTCTGCCGTATTTTTGATCTGATCTCCATCGCAGGATATCAATGTAGGCAGGCTCCACGCCTTGTTTGGGAAACTCTCTCAACTTGAGCTCTTTCGTATCCTCGTCAATGAACCACTTGTCGGTGTGCATATCGTCGGCCAGAGTGGCGAGGAAAGCAGACCACGACCGCGAGACCACGTATTTGCAGTCGTAGTCACGTCCCATCAGGATGACTTGACCCCACCTGCCTGTAGGTCCCGGAGCCAGATCAATGGCAATGTTGTTGCCTCCCCAGTCTCGCGCCAATGGAATCCATGCGGGGTGAGCATAGACCTTCTGAATCGCGCCAGGAGGCTGCGAGTCTTGCTTGTCCAACAGCTCCTGTCGCCATTTTGTGTTGCCGGGTTGCTGTGGCTGCGCGACCGGAACCGCGGATGAAGATGACCCGGCAAATGCCTTCAATGGCGCCTGAGGAATCTCGTACGAATGCTGGTCGCTCAAGTATGCCTCGTTGACTGTGCGCCACTGCTGCCACTCCTGGATGATTTCTTCAATGTCCATGAGCATGCACCCGAATACGACACCTGTGGGCAAGCCTCCTCGCTCCTGTCCGTCGTGAATCTGCAGTGATTCTCTCACTTCCTGTGGCAATGTGCAGTCGAGCTCTTGCTCCAACATATTAACGTCGTTCACTGTTGCTCCCATGCCCAAGTTCTCCCACAGCTCTTCATAGTTGTCCTCCAGCCAGCGGTCAATGCGCTTCCAGGAGTGACTGACGGGTGGTGGGGGAGGCAGGCCGTCGCTGAATGCCTGCATCTGGATCTCCCCTGTGCCCACTTCAGGCATCTTGCCATTCTGCGCAGAGCCTTGCCGTGAGAGGCTGTTGCGTGAAGAGGGCGATGCTGGAGTGCTGGTGGTGCTGTTGACGAAGCCATGGCCAGCTTCCAGATCGAGATCCGTTCTTGACTCCAATGCACTGGTGTTCCGTGAGGATGTGAGGGCGCTACGCGACTGCGGGACAGGGACGTGGCCGCGTCCGAAGGGGGTGTCAGGGCCGGCGTGGCGGTCAGGAGAGGTCATGGTATGCCAGAATGCGCGCCATTGCGAGGCCAGACTGTGTTGCAGCATTGTCAGTAGGGCTCTGTGATGATTGACGGTATGCTTGGCGCGAGGGTGTCTAGCTTTGGGGTAATACGAAGAGATTTTGGGGGAGCAACGTACGCGCCAGCCATGATGGGTCGCGAAGGGAGTGCGGCGGAAACGGCGCGGCGGCCTTGCGGTAGCGACAGTCGACAGCGAGCGCGGGCGGCGGAGGTTGTGCGCAGGGACGGGCAGCGAGTGGGCGGGTGGTTGTTGTGGGTGTTCGGAGTGGTGATGGCTGGGTGATGGCGACAGGCAGCGGTGGAGTGGAGGTTTGTTCTCGAATGTCTCCCAATCCCTGTCGCTCAAGTCGCAGTCCGTCGGTGGCCCCCTGGACCAGGATGCGTGAAGTTCTGCCGCAAACTCACCGGCGCCTCGGAGGGGGAACGGACGCCGTTTTAATCATGCACCACCTCCGCAACGGTTGCTGTGAAAGAGGAGAGGCAGTGTAGAGCAGATGGCTTCCGCACCGCAGATGCTACTCACAGCAGCGCAGCGCAGCGGGAGGCGGATGTTGTTTGCGTGGGCGGCAGGAAGCACTTCCAAACACACAAGCAAAGGCTTGGCTGCAGCTCTCCGCCCGGCAACACACAGAGCCGCATTGCAACCCATCCTCCGCCAATCGTCCAACTTTTGCCTCCCCACCGACTCGCCCCATCAGACACCACGACACGGCCCTCATTTGCAGCGTCTGATTTTCACCATGCTGGAAATTGACGTCTCCTTCCTCTCTGGCCTTGTCGAGATTGGCTTGCACGCGATATTGCTGGACATGTCTTATCGCCGGATCTCCATCTGCTGCCGAAGCGCAAGTTGAGCTGCACCAGATGCATGAAACACGTCGTAGATTGCGGCTGATCCTCCTGCCCATCATTGGACACCTCACACCACACTCGTGCACCTCATGTGCCTCCTCTCTCGAGCTGTACAGCACGTTGCATTGACATCGCCACATGAGCATGACAGCCAACCTCATCATACGCACCGGGTGACCACCAGAAAAACGACATTGCTCTGTTCCTGGCACTCATCCTGGCAACCCGACGTCACTGCGCGCACACATGCAGCGGACCGAACTGCTGTGGAACCATGAGCTTGACATGGAGCTCGAATGAATCCATACCGATTTGCCACGCTCAAGTCAAACTGCCCTCGCTGGCGCGAGAGTGATTCTGTCGAGAGGCTGTATGGGTCTGATGGGAAATTCGATGCACGGCTTCGTGGCAAGGTCGTAATGCGGTCGAATCATTTAATCCAGCATGAGTCTTCTGCTCGAATTCCCGCACGGTCGGCTCTCATACAGCTCATCATGTCTAGATGGTCGACGCGACTGTGTCTAAAGGGTATTGATTGCTGTGATTTACATTTCATCCAGTGATACACAACATTGCCTGCCTTGACCCTATCCAAACATTCAAGCGCAAGCAAACATCCTACATTGATAAGGTCCAGTTTCTTTCCGGATGCGTCGCAGACAGATTCTTGCCTTTCGGCCTGTTCACCCACGACGAGCTCGCCTTCGGTTTTCGCAGCGTCCGCACCACAATACGAACCGTGCAAACATGTCTTCCCACCTTCATCTCCAATTCAAGGACGTCAGAGACGAGGGGCAACTGGTCACCGTGCCCTGGAAAATTGTGCAAGCCTTGTTCAAAGATAACAAGTCTCTCCAGCAACATCTAGACACTCTGCGCAACACTGACGATACGGTGCCGAAGTCTGACTTGCAGGGCACAATCAACGAAGCCATAGCTGCTGCCCATACACTGGAACGTTTCGTCTCGCAGCTATGGAACACATGCCCACCTCATTTCCATCCCAGCGAGGGACCCGCGGCGAAGGCAGTCTTCAAGATCCCTGAACTCCTCGAGAAGATTTTATCCAATCTCAAAGCGCGCGACTTGCTCGCTGCCCAGCAGACGAATACGTTGTTTCGAGATGTGATCAACAAATCGCCCTATATCCAGAGAACCCTATGCTTACGGCCGGAAGGGCAATCGCACTTCTATTCTCCTTTCGAAACAGGCGCAATGGACTTCGGACCGCCATGTACGCTCCTGGGGCCGCAAATTAGATCTCCCAACACCGATATGGGACCTATTCGTGGCCTCCAATTGCAAGTTGGGGCTCACGGACGTGCTCGTCCTTCTCCTCCTCTTCCATACTTGTCGAACGATGTGTACGTCACAGGCCGCATTGATAGCATGCCTACAGAAGTTGGTGAGCGTTGTCTTCGAATGCTGATCTGTCAACCTCCAGTGAGGAACATGTCCATCTACTTCTGTCAGACAGATCATGAATCTCCTTCTTTCGACATAAGATCTGCTGCATTCCCCAAGCGCGAACATGGTTTTACTGTCGCTGACCTCTTGTTCTCTGCTCGTCTCTGCATGGAGAAAAAGGGCTGGAAGCAGCTCGGGCGCCATGGGCGGTACATGAGGTGGTTGGAGTTGAGAATGGTGATTCAGCTCAAGGATGACGACCCAGTCATGATTGAAGAGAGAATCAAACGCGGTCAGGAAGATGCATGGTTTGGAAATGGCGATGCGAATTGACAACGTTCACAGACATGTTTGACCGAGTTGTACTTTGTCTTCGCCTATGCGGAGGATGGAGTAATCGATTTGGTGTTAAGGTCGAGATCGCGGAGACATAGTGACTGATTGAAAAGTCTGGAGCACGCATGGTGTTGCTTTGCATTCGTTGTCCTGTTTGGATACTACTGAGATAGAACCGCAGAGCTGGCAACTTCAGCCTTTGCTGGCAGTTCACGTATCTATCTGCCAAGACAGCTTTTCAGATTTTGCCTGCCTACAACTGTAAAATGATAGTTCACGGCCAGTTCTTGGTGCATCGACATTCTGAAGTCTCTCCAAGCTTCTCTTTTACTCCTCGGTAGCAGATCTCGCAGAATCACAGTACTGTAACTCGTCAATATGCAGACCTTATTCTAAGCAAAGACCCCTTCACTAGCCTAAAAGTTTATCCTCGTTACCCACACCTGTCTCCACGCGTAACCTCAACCCATTGGACTGCAGCCATTACCACCATGACCTCCTCCCCCAAGAAAGACCTCGTCCTCGTCACCGGCGGCAGCGGCCACCTCGGCGCCTTCTGCGTCCTCGCCCTCCTCTGTACAGGCCGCTACGCCGTTCGCACAACCGTCCGCACCGCCTCGCGCATCCAAGACGCGAAAGCCAAATATCAACATGGCGGCGCAACCGACTCCCAGATCGCAGCCATAGATTTCGTCACCCTCGACCTCAATAATGATACCGATCAAGCCTGGACAGCCGCCTGCGTTGGCGTAAAATACGTCTTCCACGTCGCGGGCCTCATCGCGACAGGAAAGGAGAAGACGGAGGATGATTTACTACCTTTTCTCAAGA
>JAASLG010001747.1:0-10722 GCA_013365235.1 Cercospora sesami
GCAGACTGGTTCGCAGCAGGATGATTTATTCGACGATGTCGTTCCCGTTCCCGAGCAGGAATCAATGCGATTGCGATCAGACGATGACTTGTTCAGTGAAGACTTCACACCTGTGCCACAAGCTCAAGTAGAGCCAGCGAAGCCGTCACCGCCCGATGCGCGGCCTTCAGAGGCTCCAGCAGCGCGCGGCAGAGGACGGGGAAGAGGTCGAGGCCCTCGCGAAGGCAAAGATGGGCAGACGAGGAATACGGCACAAGCACGCACGAGAGATGGTGCTGCTCCCAGAGCGAGACGCACCGAAGAGCCGAGTACAAGCAGCACCACGTCACAGCCGCAGACACAAACGCAGAACCAAGCGCCGGAGAATGCACCTGCTGGACCGCGGCGAGGTGGCGCTCGCGCTGTCCGTGGTGACCGGCAAGACACAGGAGGCGTTCGCAGACCCAAACTGACCGAGGAAGAACTGGCAGAGAAGATGGCTCGCATCCAAATCAAAAACGCATCATTAGCTGCAGCACATGCTCGAGCAGAGGCCGACGCAGCATCGTTCGCCGAGCGCGAACAACAAGCGAAGAAAGTGGCCGAGGAGCGAAGAAGTCAGGAAAAACGAGATCGTCAACAAATGATGGGCGAGCGAGAGAAAAATCGAATGCGGAAGCTCAAAGCAATGGAGGGCAGAGAATGGGACGCAGAGAAGCAAGAGCAGGACTTTGCTAAAGGCTCGAAATTCGATAAGCCCGGTGCGTTTGCTGGCGATCAGAAGGATTATAGTGATGGGCGAGAATATTTGTATCGCGAGCCTCGGGGCTCACATAGAGGCGGACGTGGTGGAAATCGTTCACAACCTGCGACACAAACGGTTCCGACCAAGGAGGAATTTCCTGCTCTGGCGCCTCAAAAGGATACGAAAACAGCAGCATCGAAGGGGGATGTAACGTCGGCGGCCGGCGAAGCGACAAAAGGTTCATGGGCTGAGCAAGTAGAGTCCTCTATAGGGTCATGATGTGACATTATTGTTGGCATAAAGCAAAAAGCATTCGTATTGCGCCGTGCATCTTGAATGCCATTGATGTGTCAACTCTCCCAGGGGCAGGTGCAGCTATAGAGAACAGCATTCCCAGGCATTGCTTCAATGCGTAGGAGCTTTAAAGCTATAGTGGAGCACAGCTAGGTGGGTGACATGATTTAGCCGCTGGACTTGGCATCAAGACATCAACATCATTGATCTGAACAGCACGCATCATGTCTTTGGACTTTGGTCTCCGTAACGTGCATTGCCTCATCACAGGTGCAGCCGGAGGCATTGGATTGGAAACCGTCAACACCTTCCGCGCCCTCGGAGCACGAGTCACAGCACATTATAATTCGAATCCTGGAGAGCTCACAAAGCTAGATGTGGTCACTGTGAAGGCAGATGTGCGTAATGAACAAGACGTTGACAGGCTGTTCGAGGAAGCAGCTCAGAAGAATGGTGGACCGGTTTCTGTGATCGTGGTCAATCGTGGGCAGGTGCCTTTCCGTGATTTTGTTTCTGAGAGCTGATCGAGTGAGCAGACGGCATCTGGCCTACGAAGGATGCGCATATAGCAGACATGCAACTGTCACAGTGGAAAAACACGATCGATGTGAATCTTACCGGACCATTCCTGATTTGCAGGGCGTTTCAACGCGCTTTGCGTTCAGCGCCAGATTCAGTTAAAAATGCCGCTTCAATTGTTTTTGTGGCGAGTACTGCTGGCAAATTCGGCGAAGCTGGACATGGCGACTATGCTTCAACAAAGTCTGCTCTCCAGCATGGCTTGATGCTTACGCTGAAGAACGAGATTGTCATGATTGCGCCGAGAGGACGAGTGAATACTGTTAGTCCAGGGTGAGTATTCAAAAGGCGTTTCCCCTCCCCTGTCTTTGAACCGAACAGAAAGAGCATCGGGAGATCATACTTTCTGGGGATAATTGTCTGACGAGTCCTGCAGGTGGGTGGCAACGCCCATGGCAGCTGAAACACTCAAGGACAAGCGCTTTGTCGAGAGAGCTCTTGCAACAACGCCTCTGCAGAAAGTGGCCACGCCTGAGGATGTGGCACGTCAGATTGCAGTGCTCGCCTCACCTGTACTGAGTGGGCATATGACTGGAGTCAATATCCAAGTTGGTGAGTAAGACCTACCGCTGGCAAATCTGCTCGTGCTCATGTGTCTTAGATGGTGGCATGGAGGGCAGGTGTCTGTATCCGCCAACAGTCTCTTGATCCTATGCAGATTCAGGGAACAGCTGAAGTCTAGGACGGTATTTGCACTTGTGCTTGGGGATGCTGTTAGCCAAGGTCTCGCCGTGTCGTTGGAGAGGCGATGCTGTTATTCTTGATCGACTTTCGAGGGTGTCATGACGGAACTATCACGCCACCGCAATTGAAAGCTTGATACATCGTCGTGTAAGGTAGCAGAGCAGTAGTAGTGTTAGTCTAGATATACAACGCCTCGAGGAAGCGAAACACGTGTGGCCTGAAGCGGTGCATCACAACCATCGCGATACGGTTTCTCCGGTTCCGAGCAACCTCACATGCTGTCCTGGATAGCATGTTCCGCAGTAGTCATCGCATGCACCCACGAGAGACGACGTGATCGACTTGTCCGCTCCTTTTCGTGGCCAAAGATGCTGCAATCGTCGCCCGGGTGGGATTTGAGCGACGCTTGGCGCTGTCGTCACGTCGTAGCTCGACGTCCAACGATCAACACCGCCAGATCCCTCGGCGACGACGATATGCGCGAACATGGCCGACTCTACCGATAGATACCCGTCTCCGAAGCCCTCCAGCGGTTTGCCGTTCTATCAGCACAACAGCCCGACCCAGCCGCCTGCGCGCGCCGACGATGCCCGACCGCCGCCCGAGCAGCCACGGCATGAGCACCAAGCAGCGGAGAGCGCTGCTCCACCACCGCCAGACCTGAGCGCCGGCGACCATCATGCACCGACACCGTCGTCGCTCGGCGCAGACATTAGAGACGCGCGCGCTTCGGTCGCTACACCAGCGCCCACGCATGCACCGCTTTCCTCCGCCGATGCCACCGACTCTTCCGCCATGGCCAGCTTCAGCGCCTGGGGTACGCCTATGATGGGCCAGAACGGCGCAGTGGGTGGTGTACCTGCAGGCACTATCGCATTTGCGCAAGCCAGTGGCTCTCCAGACGCTGCACATTCCGCGCAAGACAAGCACAAAGAGAAGCGGACCAAGGTCAGCCGCGCCTGCGACGAGTGTCGCCGTAAGAAAATCCGCTGCGATGCTATAGATGAGACGGGCAGCGTGCCATGTACCAATTGTGCTCGGTAGGTCTTTGTGTAGCCACGGCTGTAACATGGGAACTCATTCTGACGATGTGTAGGACCGGAGCGCGCTGCGCATTCAGCCGGCAGCCCATGAAACGCGGTCCGAGCAAAGGGTATATCAAAGAGCTGGCTGAACGATTGAACACCCTCGAGCAGCAGGTCCATCCTCCTCATCTTGAACAACAACACCGATATGAAATTCAACAGGTCCAGCAAGCCATGTCAGATGGCTTGCAACACTACCCGCAAGACCCCAGACTGATGCGTGATCCTCGTGCGGGCGACAAGAGGCCCCACGACTTGGCAGAATCATTACAAAATGGCCAGATGACAATACCACCAGCTCCAATGGGACACATGCAACAGACACAATACCCCGCGCAGATGCAACCTCCCGTGAACCCCGGATCTATGCAACCCTTCTGGCGCTACGGGGCACCAAACGATAACCGCCGCGAGACAGTAGGCCTAGCCTATGAACAAGAGGCACCAAACAGCGCGATACCAGAATTCGATTGGGACGAAGCCGTCATTGAGGAATACTACCGGATTATACATCAGACCTTTCCCCTTCTTGCCAATAATAAGAATAGACTTCGACAACGTCTGGCAGAATGCCCAGCTTCACTCAGAGAGGCCTTTTTAGCTGCGCTCGATTGTCTCATGCGCACCTTTCCAACAACGACTCTGACTCCAGCCTCCGACTATGCACAGGCTCTGAAGCGTACCGCGGAACTGTTAGCCAAGTATCCTTTTGACAACCCAAGCACACATACAAATGCCACGAATCTGGTTTACCTGCAGACCCTGATTTTGATGGCTTTAGAGAGCGACAACCACGGCCCGGCGACAATCAGAGGCCAAGCAGGACCCAGTCGCGCAGAATGGCTCGGTCGTGCCGCAGGGGTGGCAGGCCAGCTGGAGATCAACGTCATCCGCACTACAAGCCAGTCTTTAGTAGAAGGTGACAGAGACTCCGAGGAGCGTCTAGCGAGGAGAGTGTGGTGGGTACTGTTCATCCTGGATCGTTGGCACGCATCCTCGACAGCCGATCTCCTCAAGTTGCCTGAGAACAGTGTCGTGCTCTTGCCCGAGGATCAAATCTTACTGGGCGAGTCGACCTATAACCTCGCTCGTCTCTCCTTCATCATTGGACACTTGGCAGCAATCCTTACAACAACCAAGACACCTTCAACAGATGTCATGGCGCCTTCGAACCCTGCATCGTCATTGCTTGGTCTCACTCTGGCTGGAGAGATTGATCGCTTCCGCGAGTCCGTGGAATCTGTCTGGGGATCGCTGAATCTGGTACATCTCAGTTACCATCACTGTCATTTGCTCATCAAGCGCATGAACCCAACCACTGAGCCCTCGGAATTGGTTGGTCATGCGGTGAAAGTGGCGACTATGCTCAATAGTCGGCTGACACCAGTGACGCCGCTCAATCACCATTTCGGTGCCCTAGCTGCTATGACACTCTGCGAACTCGCAGACGTTCCGAAGACTCGGGCCGAAGCAGCAAAAGGTCTTGAGCAGATGGCAGAGAGCCTCTCCACCGGGCGCGGATTGGCAGGAAAGCTAGAAAGTGAAGGCTGGGATGGTGCTGTGCGCGAACTTGTGAACAAGAAGAGGGAAGCTATGTTGCAATACGGTGATGGGTTGCACGACTTAGCCAATGCTGCGGCAGGTGTGGTCGAGCCCAAATTCGATCCCACAATGATCACACGCTACGGGTACTTGACATCTTTAGGTCAAGGCATATTCGGACGGGAGGACTTGGGAGCTTTATAGGCAGTCAAAAATGCGTTTCATATCACATTTTCCGCCCTCTTCAGCCTACATGCGCATCATCGGCCGTGTACGCCACTAGCAGCATCGTGAACTATTCGTCTGATCCCGAACAAGACATCGTCATATTCCCGTTCCTCTTCCTGAGATCCAATGATCATGTTTTTGCAATCAGCCAAGATACCACGCAAGCGTGACAGGATGCTCTGAGGCTGTGCTATCTTCCGCTGTACAATATCCTGTGCCGCGCTTCCATCTTGAGATGCATCGTGCTGCTCGTCCATATCGTTTGTAGAGTCTTGTGATTGCTGCGCCGCGGACGCTCCTTTTGATTCTCGAAGGCTCGAAGCTGACGCAGACCGTTTCAGACGTCTGGCCGATCTAGGCGAAAGTTCAACAGTCTCCTGGGGCTTGATCTTTCTCGGTCGTCCCGGTTTCCTCTTCGCAGGTTGCGAGCTCGACAGTCCAGCAGATGCGGCCACTGCTTCACTGGGAGCATCATCTGAACGTTCCACCGACTCAATGTACCCCTCTTGCGCGGAGTCAAGATCTGACGGGATCGACTGTGAACGGGCAGCGACCACGATCTCCTCCTCAATGCCATCTTCTTGCCCGTTGCTGGAGCCAGGGAACGACTTTGCGTATGGCGGTTGCGACTTGCGTTTTCGGGCTACATGTGCCGTGTCAGCCATTCGCTTGCGCTTCCTCGTTGACGATTGGGGTGTCTGTGAGTTCTCTGCATTGCTGTGCTCTGGTGTACTCGCAACTCCGGAGCTCTCGCTCAGAAGAGTCGCTTTGATTCTTGAGGGCGTTTCAGGCTCAGCAGCAGCATGCACTGAAGCAATCGTCGGATTGGGATCAGTCATTTGTCTCGATGCTAACTCGTCTTCCAGCTGCAGTTGCGCGTTCGGCAGCTGAGTGTCAGAAGGCAAGTCGCTGTCGTGCATCACGGTATCCTGATCGGTTTCTGCTGAGCTATTGGCACGTTGATGGTGCAAATCACCGCCGCTCGTGAGTGGCAAACCGTCCTCGTCGTCTTCATGAGTCTCATCCCCAGGATGGTGGGCACTGTTCTCACTCGTTGGAGGAGGAGAGGACGGAGGGTCAGATGCTGGTGTTCCACGTGACAAGCTTTCCTCGATGCCATGCGCCATACCGTTGTCAGCTTTAGATTTGGGCCTTGGAGTGGGCGAGAACGGAAGGTCATCGCTAGGCAGTACGTCGTTTCTTACAGTTCTTGGACTCACGACAATCTTCCCATCTGCAGTGCGGTGCAGGTCCGAGATGAATTTGAGATTTGTGCTGGCTTGAGGCTTTGCTACCGGGGAAGTTGTCAATGGACTAGAGGCAATACCGGGATACGCCTGAGCTTGTTGGCATTGTCGGTCTTTCACCTCCCGTTGGTGTTCCGTCAGGGCCTGGGAATCAGCTGTCAAGGCCTCCTCTGCTGATTCAATCGGCGCGAAATGAACTTGCGAGTCGTCATGACGCGGTTTCAGTTTTGAGGCGTTGTTTCGCGTGGCGGTGACGGTCGTACTCGCCACAGACTGCTTGGCTTTTCCAAGCAATTGGTTGATGTAAATGTTCTCGGAAGCATCAATGTGTGGCGTACGTGACCGATGCGCAGTCGCAGCCGCACGTCGGTCGATAAGCGAAGTTGACTGTGGCGAGGTGAAATCGCGCAGATTGGATGGCGATGCTTGTTTTTTTGGATTTGGGAAACCGGGCAGCTTCAGCTCAGTTTGGACTTGCCTCTCTCGAAGCACTGGGAACAGTTTGGACGGATAGTCCAGGCTAGAACATAATGCGAAGGACGTGTTCCAGAAATTGATGGTGGTGTTCACGATTGCCTGGCTGGAACTCGAGAAGCCAGCGACCAAGAATGGTTCGAGCAGCTCAAGAGCCTGGCTGTCTTTATGTGGCAGCTTCTCAGAAATCTGGGATAGTAGCTGGGACCACACGAGGTCGATCTTGTGCTGTAGGACCTCAAGCATTGTTCTCTCCGCTGGATGTAGATCTCGGGATAGTGAGAACACCGACATCTGCAAATCTTCGGCCCAAGTAATGTATCCTGTCTGCAATTTGAGGAATGCGACCTGGAAGAGCGGCGATGGGCAGCGTTGGAGGAAGTCAGCTACAGACGACATCAGTGCCGATGTCAGACTGCGATGATCACCATGTAATTCGTCACATCGCTCGTACGCAAGGTCCAGAATGCGGCTGAAAAATTTGTACACATGATCGAATGGATCGAAGGCTTGCATCTTGTAAGGCTCAAGGCTCACGGTCCATAGTGCTTTGCGACTCTGATCAAGTTCAGAACGAGTGCTGGGCCAGACACCACCTTCCGCCATGGCGCTGGCCAACCGCAGTATCGCTACAAGCGAGAGGCTTGAGAGCTGCTCGTGGACCAGCTTGGCAAGCGGTTCCATCACAGCCAGGACTATGCCACCGTTTCCAGCAACATGCCGTGCAGAATGACATGCGGCATTGTACAGCCTAACCATAGAGGCGTTACAATCCTCATCGACGTATTTCAGACCTTCGAGAATGATGCTGGCTGCACTTTTGAGTGCCACGCCCATGACGAAGGTGTCCTTTTGTGGAGAGAGAGTAGATTGTTTGGTCAGCGCATGGATGGCTGTATCGGCGACCGCACTCCAGAGCTGTCCATGAATATCTTCGTTTTCCTCAGAGCCTGATGCCTTGCTGGCATGCAGTGACCGCTGCAAAAGACCGAGAAGCCCCGATGTCGACACTTTGGCGCCAGCAAGTAGTCGCAAGAACCAGAGGGCAGAGGTCTGAATGAGGATCGGCGTGCGGAGAGGCTGAGGCGGCTCGTAGTATAGGGCGAAAAGCAGCACGAAGGGTGAGCATGCGGGTGGCATTGACTTTGATGCTCGATGAGTCGGCAAAGCTTCGACTTCGTCTGTGCTTGTGCGGCTGAGGATATCGTCCACGAAATGTCCAGAGCCCAAGCTTTCTACGGTGACTTCGAGCACAGTCTGATACCTACTCAGCCAGGCTGTCGCATCCTGCTCGGGCGAAAGTTGTGAGGCAGATGCCCACAGTCGGCGGAAGAAGTTGATTAATCCAGCAATGGCATCCTTGAGCTCGTTGGAAGCCTTGACTTCCTGGCTGCCAGCTTCCGCAATGGCAGTCATCAGGGTCCGCCAGCATTCGTCGATAGCCGGCTGTACATCTGTCGACTGTATCATGCCCGCAATGACAATGGGTTCCATGACAGTCATGATACGAGCTAATCGGGATCGTACCCAGCGCACATCCAGTCGCGGCAAATCACGGGGGTGAATGGGTTCATTTTCGTTCGCAGCGTTGGCGTTCCACGTTCCGCCAGTCTTCTTCAGCAGCCCGTGCAGGACCCGAAAGGCAATGTTACGACCTTTGCTCCCCACTTTCGAGATTTTTATGAGAACTGGCCCAACGTACATGTCCCAGGCGAGATCCAATTCCTCGTAATCAAGCTCAGGACGCATGGCATAATGTAGCAGGTTGCAGTAGCTCTCCAAGGCGAGCTGTCGTAGCTGATGGGACAGCTCGCTGTTACCACGCCTTTCCAAGCCTGCCAGGATAGGCACCTTCAGCATCGACCTCAGTAGCTCCGAGGTAGACGAATCTGGCATGATGGTGAAGACCAGGCGATTCCAAGCCACATTGGCAGGTCGCTTCACAGCCATATCGCTCGAATTGAGGCACTTTTGGATGGTCAGGAGCCAGTCCCTGAACTTGGGCCATTTGCCGATGGGGTATCGCTTGTTGCGGAAGCAAAGGACAACCGCTACCCATATTTCAGGCACGAGAGGAGCTTTGGCAGCATCCGAAGTCATTGCGATCAATTGCATGTTCAGGTAGTCACCATAGCTTTGACCCTCTTCAATCTCTTTGTCGCACAGTTCCGATATTGCCTTGGCCGTTTGAGGATACTGGCCGAGGGACATACCCATCTGCATACAGACGTCAATGGCGCGTCTTTGGACGTCGTTCACGTTGCTCAGCAGAGCATGGAAGACATGTTCGATCCAGTCTCTGATCTTGTTGAGCATCGCCGTGGGAGCTCTCTCGATCAATCGTTGGTAGATGACCAGCCGAGCGGCGATAATGCTGTTCCGAGCCTCGATGTTCTGCATGACCGCAATGAGCCGTTCCGCGCGTCCCGCTGCAAATACACTCCGAGGGAAGCGCTGCACGCAGAGCAGATGTAGATGGCCTTTGACTAAAGCTTTAGCCAGGTCTGCTTGTTCCAGCACGAATATCGAACGATCAATGACAAAGGCCTGGAAGTCGGGATCGAGTAAGCCTTGTGTCTCTGGATCGAACAGGATCGCGCAAGTCAAGCTCAATGCTAGCTGCACAATCTGGGCATCCAGACGGCCTGTAGCGTCTTTCCACGCAAGATCTCGCGATAGACACTGTGTCACACGTGCCATCTTCTCGGCCAGCGATTGAGGGTCGGGCACGCGCATGTATGCCTTTATGGAATTGTTGAGGGCCATATATGCATCACGGCGGGCATCTCTTGATGGACCTTCTAACTGCAACAGAGCAGACTGCAGCATCTGCCGAAAGTCGGCAGGCTGCTGCAATAAGAGGTTCTCGGAAGCGCCGTCGGCTGTCCTGCTACCCGTCTCTTCTGGAGGTGCCAATGTCGACTGCTTGAGAATCGACTTCAGTGGACGTGGGCCTGGTGTTTGGGCGAGAGGCGAGGAATTGTGTGGTGGCAATGGTCGTTGTGTTAGCCCAGGCGAGCTGGACTGGCCCAGTGCCGGTATTTTGTGGTAGATTGGCCATGGCGAGAAGTCGACCTTTTTGGCAGATCCTCGAGGCTGTGGGGAAACGGTTGCGGCGACGATGGTATTCTTCGATGGCGGCGTATCAGTCGTTCGTGTCGTTATCTTCGTGACAATCGTGGGCTGTGCGTCGATGCTCTCCACCACGGGTTCGTCGTGTCCCTGCTCGAGGAAACGCAGGGCATCGCCAACCGCGTCGGAAGAGGCATCTCGCGGTGGAGTGGGCGAGCGGGCAGGCAGCGAAGCCAGCAGCGACGGAGACATGATGGATGGCGGAACAGGCGACATAGTCCTTCTCATCCGCTCCTGCCAGGCGGCATTGCTGTGTAGAAAGCGAGTGCAGAGTGCTCGTCGAACACGCTGCTGCCAGTGCTGCAATGAACTGCAGTCGGTGGCGGGTCTATAGCGCCGCGTCGCGTCGCGAAGCGAAGCGAAGGGACGCGACGTGATTGACGCTACGCCAGCCAGTGCTCCGTGCTTCTCGCTCACTTCGAGCTTGTGGGGAAAGCTTCTCGTCCGCCCTCGTCTCGTCGCCACGAACGCACACACACCAGGAACATGCAGGTCCAAAGCACAGCCGGCGCTAGCGCGCCATCAGGTGAAGAAATGTCCGTATCCAACCAGAATACACTCGCTGACGCTTTTCGCAGCTGCTCTTCGCGAACTCGAACGCCTGCTGCAAGAATTGGAACGAAACCTCAAGAGTCTAAAGCTGTCCCTGCGAGGTGCGTCGTAGCGAATGCTCAGCTGCACTCGTTCGCCACTGACTACGTGCGCTGCAGAGCAACAGGATGCCCTGACAAAC
>JAASLG010001748.1:0-17675 GCA_013365235.1 Cercospora sesami
AGTTGCATTGATGCCTTGATCTCCATCCTTACCTTGCCACCCGCCAGCTTCACGACGTCTGACCTCAAGCAGAGCCTTGGCAAGCCAAATGAATGTACGATACTGAGGCATCAGTTCGTTCTGCGCTAGATATCGCGCTCGGATATACTGCATGCCAAGCGTGCGGGCAGACTTGCGAAGCGGAAATCTACGATTGGCGCTGCGGACCCATCCTGGAAATCTTCTGATGAGATAACGTTCGACAAGTGTAAACGCAAGTAATGCCAGAGGTGGTTCTGATCCAGCGATGTATTCGATAAAGCGATTCCACGTGATGTTGTCAAACGTATACCCTTGGCTTAAAAGACGAGTCGCTTCTCTTATACCTTCCTCCAGCCGGTTTTGTGCGGCAAGGGAAGCGAGATAAATCCTGAAAGGCCGAGTCAGCACTCCTCGTCGAGCCGGCGCTGGTCGTGGCCCAAGGTTTGATGCCTGGACTGATTGAGTACGAGGTTGCGATGCCGCGACCTCGGACTTCTGATCAGTCGTGAAACCTAACTCTGCTCGATCGTCCATCTCAGCTCCTTCCGAAGCTGTCTTCCCAACGTTATCGGAAGTAGGGTTCTCTCGTGCAATTTGTCGAAGAGCCAGGAAGTCAGGCACTGGTGCGCGTGCTGCAATGCCGTCGACTTGCTCCTTGACAACTTTCCAGTATGCTTCCACTTGGGCAAACTCCTTGGCGTGATAAAATGCGTTCATCAAGCCAGCTGAAAGGCGTATTGTTGGCCAAGGCGAGTGGCCGTACTTGTTCGCAACAGCTTGCGAGTCTTGGAACAACTGCTGCACGACTTCCACTTGTTGCTCGCCACCTATAGCCCACATGACCGGGGAAAACATGTCCTGAGCAGTGTGAGAGTGAGCACCTGAGCGGTCTCGTGCTGTGATATCTCGGGGATTGATGTCTTCCACCATCGCCTGCAAATCAGCCAATGCATTTGCTAGCGGAGGCGAAATCTGTTGTCCGGAATTTCGAGCACGATTGTGGGCTTTCTTCTCCATGAGCGCCTTCGCTTTGATCAAGTTCTGCTTCGTAGACAAGCTTTCTCGAATATTCTGCTTCACCATGTGTGCATGAGCCATGATGGCCTTGTCGGCCTGGTCTTCATTGATGAACCCAGCCATAGCCACAGTGTAATGCGCAGCGGTCGGCACAAAACCGTCTCTTCTCATCCCTTTCGTCAAAATAGCCCATGCCGCAGTCGTCTGACGAAAATTGGCCAGGGATTGCATCAGATGTCGGTATGTTGCGGCATTCCGAAAGATGTTTCGTTGCTTCATGACGCGATATATATGCATCGTAGCATCTATGTCGCGCATAGAAGCATATTTGGCCAGCATGAGGTTGACGCAATCCGTCATAGATCCGATGATCTGTCCCTGACGAACCTTGACCATAGACTCCTGTAGCAGCAGCTCCGCTCGAGATGGATCGTCAATCAGGTTCAGCGCCATAATGTGGGCGCGGACGAACTTCGTCGGTCGCTTCTCCTGCGTGAGGAGGTCGTACTGTTGCAAGATATCCTCGACCGCATCAACGTCGCCTCGCCTCGCCAGCATGTTGACGAGTGGCGCAAAAGAGGCGGCGTCAGGCACAAACTTGGTTCTTTGCAGCAGTTCCTTGAATGTCTCCATGGCCCCTTCGAGGTCGTCTGCTTGTTGGTGCGCGTACAGTAGCACATTCCAGCATTTCAAATCAACCCTAGCACCATGCGCTCGAGCAGAACGACTCACATCTTTGAACGCCTGTTTCGCCGAAGCTAGATCAGACAATTGGGCGTGTACATAGATTTGAGCCCAGAAGGCTTTCTGCTGCTCTTGATAACTTGGGTATCGGCGGTTGAGGTAAGCGGTCCATTGGCTCAAGGCATCGACAGCACCAGCGTGTGCGCTATATGATATGAGGTTGTGAACAGCATCGGCACTCAACTGCTGGTACCATGCCTGCCAATCCTCAATGACCATGCTAGCCGTAGCATTGCGCTCCGAGCGATACTCTTTGTTCGTTGTGTCCATTCGACTGGTCAAATGTCTCAACCAGATCAACATCAAATCGGGGTGGATTTTTGTATCTTCGCCCTGCCGGCTGTGCCAATATAGATAGGAAATGATCTGATGCGCGTTTTCTCTCACGGAAATGGAGCTGCCATCGTCATGTTTCTCCACGCGATGTTGTCCCAAAGCAGGAAGCAAGCGCACAAGCAGCGTGTGGAAGAAACGCCGGGCGTGCGAGTCGTATTTGTTGATGACATTGAGAAGGGCGAAAATTTCCTGCGAACGAACGGTCGAAGGCTGCTCGTGAAAGAGTCCATCTGTTGCCTGCTGCACAGCTTCTTTGGATAATTTGACGCGCAAACTTCGAACATCGGTTCGGTTTGCGCCATTGGAAGGCTTCACCAGCGGCACTACGCTGGCTATGAGGTCTGGTATTTCGGCGACTTTGACCCAGAACAGCTCGACGCTCATGGACTGCCCTGCTGTCGTGAAAATGCGGTCATGCTCTTTCACAGTGCGACGCAATGCGTAGAAGTTCCCGGTCTTCAACGCGTGTGTGAACAATTGGAGTGTTAGTTGTTGACCATTAGGAATATTCGTCAAAGCCTCCTTGTGCAGAACAGACAGCAGGGAGTTGGCCCTGGTGCCTCTCAGAAACGACTGCGCCACAGTCTGATATATGGGCAGAGTGCGCGAATGCAAGGGGATAGACCAGAACAAAGCGGTGATATATGCATCGGCAAGCTCATCTTCTCGCTCGTTGAGCCACACCAAGAGCTTCTCCTTCAGTCGAAGATCACGCTTATCGTCTTCGTGCAGCGACAGGTAGAGTTGCCACGCCTGACGAATTAAGACCTGCGTGACATGTTCACGTTTCATTGCCATGATGAAGCGAAGCTGACGCAGACGTTGATCGGGTGCATGCGTGCTGTCCACGAGCGTGGACTGTCCTACCACGACAGCTTTCTCCTCGGCAGGAGACCGTTCAGCGACATGACGGGACTGCATCTCGTCGAGCTCGCCGACAGTATTAGCAAAATCATTTGCATGGGATTCCACTGCGCCCTCCAAGGCTTGCTGTACGCTCGTGCGAGTGCCTGCACTCTTGCCCACGCCCAGCTCCTTGGCCAACTCGGTCGCCTGAGTTCTAGGGACACGAGCGTCATTGGTCTGCTCGCCAGCACCTTCAGCAAGGGGCTCACTTGTGGGTACGTCGTCCTCTTCAACATCGGGAGTCAGCTGCTGTGCCGAAGTTCCTGGCCGCTTCTCAGGCTCGGTAGTGGAGGTCTTATCGCGACGTTTGGGGCGCGCTGTCGAGGAATAATGCCGGGAGGCCCTCACAAACCCTTCGGGCAATCGTCTAGCGTTGCGAAACTCCCAACTTTCGAAGGACTGTCTGTTGGCTCGATGCAAATACGCCAATGCTTGCGGCGGGTACAGAAAGTCGAGAAATACGCCATCGGTAGTAGAGGGCGTAGGCGCGGCGGATCGATGTTTCTTGGCCGCAGATGGAGGGTCATCGTGCCGAAGCGGCTGGCCGGCTGGTGGTATGGAGCTGGCGACGTAGGGCGGAAGATCGAGGTCGCCAGCGCCATGCGTCCAGAAGGTGTGGTGAAGCAGCCGTTTGCTGGCGCGCCGAGCGTGTTGCTGGGCACATTGGAGAGAGTCTCGTGCTGCTCGGGCTTTGAGGCATGCTGTCGCCCGCTCTAGCATGCCACCAGCATGAGTCTGCGTCTTCCTCACTGCGCAAACATCCAGTTCCCGCGGCGCCAGGAACTTTGCATTGAGGGAGAGGGGCGGTGGTAAAGTGGATGATGGGCAGAGAGACGCCCCAGAAAGTTTGTAGACGTCGGCGCATCATCGATCCTAGTCGCCATCACTCCCGCGGTCAATTGTCTCACGTTCTCAGGCCTTCGCCACTTGTCTCACACGCCCCAGGCATTCGCGTTTCTGGGAGTTCACGTCTTGATTTCATTTCGAACATTTATTTTACTACCGCATAAAGCTTACAGCGCTTTACAGCCTTTCCTTCCATTGGATCGACGTAACAACTTCCTCCGCAGTGCGCTCAGTCGCCTCTTTAGCCAAGAATACCTTCTCCGCTTCGCCTCAAGCAAATCCTGTTCCATCAGGCCCGACTCCCTTCGTTGGCGGCTTTCTAGCAATACCGAACTTCGTCTTTGCAAGAACTCAGTATGGTCCGGACGCTGACTTGCCGAGTTGACTCCTTCATGGCATTCGAACGCATTCAATGGATGTACGCTTGACTCGCAAGTGTCAGGCACGATCCGAGCAGGCTGGTGGTGGTGCTGAGGACTCCCCAGTTCAGGCTCGCTAGATCGTGATGAAGCATGGCTCAGATGTGACGCCGGAGTGTAGTACTTCCGAAGTGACGATGTGGAAGAAGTCCGAGCTGAGAGTGCTCGGAAGTCCATTGCTGATGTGCACATGACTGTCTCAGGCGCACTCTGTGATATATGTGCTGTACTGACATAACACCAGTGCATGCTGCGGGACGTTCACTCGAAGTCGCATGGTATTTGTTGACTTTCAACCACAATGTTCCCCATTCACTATGGTAAGCACGTGGAGGGGCGGTATATTTAGCTGCGCTGCTGTGCACGACAAGTTGCCTACCACAAGAAAGTCTCACCATGGCGGCTGTCATCCAAATAAGCGCTTCGGCACCGCCGCAACTCGTTCTTACAACAGATGCTGGACACGCTACCGATGTTGAGCTCGAGCAAGCAGAACGCGGACCTTCTTTATCGCCACGCATCACAGATATCATCAATGATGCCTTTCCTGGACTCGAAGCTCAGGATCCCGACATAGCCTCACGCGCACATACCGTAAGCTCCAATTATCCAGCGACACAATCGCTTGCGACTTCATCATTATCATTATCATCATCGAATCCATCACTGGCTACTGCTGGTTCTGCACAACACGTCTTGGAGTCTGAGGCTCGATGTATCACCAGTCATGCAGATCTCGAAGATGCTGAAGACAACGAAACGGAATCACCACCACCTTATTATTTCCAAATCCACGATACCGGGGACCGCATTATCAGCAGAGTGGTCATCGAAGCCATCTTCCCACCCGACCCTCTATGGTCTCCTTCAGGCGACGGGCGACCTACTCGACGTCCATACAAACGTTTCCGCTACATAGCCTCACTCTGGCCATCTACCACTCTGTCCCAATTCAAGGATACATTGATGGCCGAGGTCGAACACAGGATCTCCGCAAGTCGGAGATTCCGCTTGCAGTCGGCCGAAGTTATGAGAACATGGATGTACGTCGAATGGAGCGACACCAAGAGAACCTTCCTGGGGTTCAAACGCCGAAAGTCAAAAACGATCGATGTGGATGAGTCAAACTGGTCCACCATTGTTTCTGCTTTGAAGGACAAAACACTTGTCGGAGAGCTGAAGATGATGTATTGGCGCGAGGTTCCGCTGACGGAGGCTGAAAGGCAGAGGCAGCAGGTTGTCGCTCAGATGTACAGAAACACTCTGCGGCCATATGGGATTTGGTAGGGGTTGTCCTCTTCAGACCGGCATTCGGAGGCAACAGGACCACGGTCTCGTATTGTTCGTCAGGGTGTCCAGTCATTGCTCGTGGGCAAATCCCACGTGAAATCGCAGTTCACGGTTTAAGGCTCTCTCCATCGAACGAACCCTTGAACGTGATGTAAGGGGGCGAATAAGGTTCACGTGGAGAACGACTGCTTGTCACTGCCTTTGTACCATAATGAACGCATACATGTAGGTATTTGTTAGCCGCCTATGTCACTGTTTGTTGGTTTGTGATTTTCAGGTCAGCTGCTAGAGCACAGAAAACCTCGTTCACCATTTCATGAAGTGGACTGAGTTCTCAACTTCCATTTCCTCCCTCGTGTCCCAATGGTCTGTCGAACCGGAGAAGCTGGAAGAGCAAGCAGAGTTCCAAGCAACAAATGCGTCCGGCGTTGACGAGATCAAACTCCGCGTCATGAATGAAGACTCCAGTGATGCAAGCGATAATTCTGACCAAGATTGTCGAAACGAACGAGAAACTGATCCCCTGTCTCGACGAATCAGTGATATGATTGACGAAGCGTTCCCGCTCCCAACTTTCGGGAATGCATCAACTCAGTCCTTTGATGGGAGCTCGGAAGGCACGAATCGCACTCATGGCAGCACTGGCGAAGTTCCACCACCAGCGTATACACCGCCCGAGAAGCCTCCTCGATACACACCACCCATACATCTGACAGGTCGTCTTATCGGCGCACATACGACAGTAGGACCAATGGTACCGATCCAATATCGCTGGTTGTCGATGATCGATTCTCAAGTGCTCAGGACGCACCACGACCTAATGCTACTGGGCCCGATGATGCCGTTTGACCAATTCCTCCAGACTTTGAGGGACAGTATCACTGCATATGTCCTGTCTGAGAGGTCAGCCAGACGCCTTCGCTTGGGAGAGAAAGTCGTCTTTGTGCCATTGATCAAGCAGAAAACACGCAGAGCAGGACTTTTCAGGCGAAAGAAAGTCGTCAAGAGCTCACTCAGAGCTGAAAACTGGTCGGTCATGCTGGCTATGCTGGAAAGGCGCCCCGAAGAGGTGAAGCTCAAGGTGAGCTTCTGGACCGAGACGCCGGGCTCAGCTGCCGAGATACTCAGACAACAGAGAGTGGAGTTGGGTCATTTGGATACTGTCTCGTTTATGGGTGGGCGAATGTCCATTTTATGTGACTGACAGGCTCAGGACGCGCAGAGCGTTGATTCAAAAGTGAGGCACCAAGTGTCGCGCATCTTGTGTTGGTGTTAGGCGAACCGTGTGGGAGCGGCGCGATCGTGAAAGCATGTAACAGTCTGATCATGAAGCTTTATACTTGGAATTGAGCCCAGAGCTAGCATCTGCCAGATCACAGTATTCGTCATATCGTCTGCACCAAAGCAGGAAAGCGATCACGATACAATATCTCTCGAGTTTTCTCATCGGACTCATGACCGTCATGAACACCTCGCAGCTCCACAGCGCGAATTGCATGTCCAAGCAACAGCTTCCGCATACTCGCATGCACATTCCACGCGTGCTCAGTAGCATAAGCGCTGCTGTGCAGCCATGGTCTGTTGCATTTGCCTCCAACTTATCCTCGACCTATCCTCAGCCTCACCGCGTTGCGCAGCTCGCGCTCAATCTCAGGCGTCATTGGCGGCGCGATGCCTTGCCGCTCCATATCCTGGTAGTTGGCGACGACAAATCGAATGATGTCGATAGGCCTCAAGTTGCGCATAATGTGTAATGTGATCTCCGCTGGGATTCTTAATAGCGGAAAGAGGGCCGGAATTCGCGTCTGGGTCGTGATGTAGATCACTCGTGTACGCGAAAGTGCCGGCAACACCCCGTACCAATGAAGAAGCGGATAGTTGGCAAAGGCGAAATTGATGAATGACTCTGCCGGTAATAGGTCAACTATGTCCAGTATTAATTCCGATGGTAATCTGTAAAACGGATGTCTGGGCCGAGTCTGCGCCACGGTGAGGGCTTGCTGCATCACAGGGGCATCGCCATTCGCATGGCCAGGATCAGAGCCCGCGTCCTGCTCGACAGACTCGTCTTCATCGCAATCGTGTTCAGCCATCCTGTTGAGTCGATCCTCATTCATTACAGTTCCGTTGCCTTCCGATGCCACTCAGTCAGAGTGCGCTTTGTTTGGAGTATGAGGTTGCAAGTAGCGCCAAATTGCCGCCGAAAGGTAGAAAGACAGCAGAGTCAAAATGACAATGTAGAAAGCTGTAGGCACCAGGGAGGCTGGGAAAATATTGGCCAGATATGGGTCGAGAATTATGTCTACATCGACCGGCTGTGGGTTTGACATCAACTCCTTATTGGTCGTGAAATAGTCGGCGGCCGCTTGAAGCCTGAGAAAAAGGATGCTGCTTGTATAGACGTCCTGGGATGTCTCCGCACCAGCAGCCGGCGGAGCTTGCTGTTCAGCGAATGCAGCGAGACTCCGAATCAAATGAGGTGTATCGAACACATGCGAAAGATTGAAAGTCTCAAGCCAGAATTCCGTGGGTTGCTGGAATATTGTCAGTATGGTTGAGCAGTAAGGGCGTGCCCATAACGTAGCTGTGCGCGGCAGCGACATGTGCTCAGGGCTGAAATAATGTCTTTCACGAATGACGGGAGGAAGTGCGGTCAGAAGAAGCATACCACAGCGGGCCAGCAGACTCGAACCTCGTATCTCTGACCGGGCTGGAGGTTGTGCAGAAGGTACCACGATTCTTGGCCGCGTGGACGCTCTTGAGATGGAAAGACGACAGCAAGTGCTCTCCTCAACGTAGTGTTGTCAGATGAAATGGTGTGTAGACCGAGTGCTGCGAGGGTCGGGCCCGCGTCTGGCAAGGTGATAATGTCGGGAGCGAGGAAGATAGTCTTCTCAGTGTTTGCCCAAATGGTGGTGAGCTGCAGCGCGAACAGAGAAGTCACGCATGTGAAAAGCCTCATGGTGATGGAGGCTGAGCAGGAGCGGCATGTGAGTGGGAGCGCGCGCCCTCGCCATTCATGCCCTTAGTCCAGTGATCATATGTCTGTCCTTGATGATGCGTACAGCAAAATCGTATGCAAACATGAGAAAGCTGTCGCTGCAGCCAGATTCAGGCACGGTTGCCTTGCTGCCTTGGCGCAGCTGATTGGCTGGCCATTTGGAGCGGCGCGCTTTCCCACGGATTTCCCCCCTCCAACTCGACCCTTTTGAGCTGTTTACTACTTCACGCGTGCATTTCGGCGACCACGACTGGTTCTCCACCCCTACCTCCTCTTCCTCCGCACACTTCGCACTGTCGACGAGACACCAGAAATCCATTCAAACACACATTACACCGCCAACATGCGCGAAGTCATCAGCTTGAACGGTAGGCACAACTCCTGAGTCGCCGCAGCGCGCTTGACCGCCTCATTGGCGGTCTTGTTGAGATGAGGCCATCGACTGACAAAAGACGTGTATAGTTGGCCAGGCCGGTTGCCAGATCGCAAACAGCTGCTGGGAGGTTAGTTACGTCGCTCAATGAGCACCCGGAAGAGCACGATGGGATTACACACAGGAAATTGGGTGCCTGAGAGCAGCACACTGACATGGGCGTTTGCAGCTGTACTGCCTCGAGCACGGCATTCAGGTGAGCACCACCAAGTAAGAGGACGCAGTGGGCACATATTGACATACGCAACAGCCAGATGGATACCTCACCGAGGAGCGCAAGGCCGCCGATGATGATCAGGGCTTTTCGACCTTCTTCTCCGAGACGGGTAGGCGCCCACTTCTCCACAACTGGTGCGCACGCGGTACTGACTCGAAACAGGTCAGGGCAAGTACGTTCCACGCACTATCTACTGCGATCTCGAGCCCAACGTCGTCGATGAGGTCCGCACCGGTACCTACCGCAGCCTTTTCCACCCAGAGTTGATGATCACCGGCAAGGAGGATGCCTCGAACAACTACGCCCGTGGTCACTACACCGTCGGCAAGGAGCTGATTGACCAAGTCCTCGACAAGGTCCGACACGTTGCCGACAACTGCTCGGGACTGCAAGGTTTCCTCGTTTTCCACTCGTTCGGTGGCGGTACTGGATCTGGCTTCGGTGCTCTGCTTATGGAGCGTCTGTCGGTCGACTACGGCAAGAAGTGCAAGCTCGAGTTCTGCGTGTACCCAGCACCACAGGTCGCCACCTCGGTCGTCGAGCCATACAACTCCATCCTCACCACACACACCACTCTTGAGCACTCTGACTGCTCCTTCATGGTCGACAACGAGGCCATCTACGACATCTGCCGACGCAACCTCGGAATCGAGCGACCAAACTACGAGAACTTGAACCGCCTGATCGCTCAGGTTGTCTCGTCCATCACTGCATCCCTCCGCTTTGATGGCTCGCTCAACGTCGATCTCAACGAGTTCCAGACCAATTTGGTGCCATACCCAAGAATCCACTTCCCTCTGGTCGCATACGCACCAATCGTCTCTGCTGCCAAGGCCGCCCACGAGGCCAACTCCGTCCAGGAGATTTCCATGTCCTGCTTCGAGCCAAACAGCCAGATGGTCAAGTGTGATCCTCGCAATGGCAAGTACATGGCTACGTGCTTGCTCTACCGTGGTGACGTGGTGCCAAAGGATGTCCACCAAGCAGTCGCCACGCTGAAGACCAAGCGCACCATCCAGTTTGTCGACTGGTGCCCCACAGGCTTCAAGATCGGTATTTGCTACCAGCCACCACAGATGGTGCCCAACGGAGATCTCGCCAAGGTCAACCGCGCCGTGTGCATGCTCTCCAACACCACCGCCATTGCTGAGGCTTGGTCTGCTCTCTCGCACAAGTTCGATCTCATGTACAGCAAGCGTGCCTTCGTCCACTGGTACGTTGGTGAGGGTATGGAGGAAGGCGAGTTCTCTGAGGCTCGCGAGGACTTGGCTGCGCTCGAGCGCGATTACGAGGAGGTTGCCGCCGACTCCGCCGAGGGCGAAGAGGGCGCCGAGGCTGAATACTAGACGCGCGGGAGTATCAGAGTGCAAGTACCAGGGTGTAAACCCGGGACGTTGTTGGCAACATAGACGTCTTGTTGTTTCAAAAGCGCTGACAGACCAGTGGCGGCTTTATCAAGAGCATAGCTAGCAAGACTGCTGGTGTGCAATGGTCATTGAATCCTTTTTTGTTCTTTGCTTGATGGGTGCACAGTAGCGAGAATACCACGACATCGACTTACTACATAATCACTTTTCCGACAAGCCACTCTGGCCCTGATATTAGGCGCAGAGACCATCGCAATGACGAAGTCTTTGTGGCCACATCAAGTCGCCGGTCCCTTTAACGTTCTCATCGCGAGCACAGCCACAATTCGCTGCACAGATGCCCACCTCGCAGCACGAACTTACGCGTCGCAGCTGAGATCGTCCTGCGAGCGGCATCAGGAAACACTTTGTTATGACGCAGGGATGGTCGTGTGGTGGATGCGTGACCATGCAAGCTTCCGGACGGCTTCTTTCACTGCGTAATTGCATTGCAAGTAAATATCTTTGTACACCACAGTTGCTCTTTTTCTTGACCCATCTGAAATTGGCGCCCTTTCGCGTTGCCGAGCTCCACATCTTGCGACTGTTCGATCACGGCGGACTTGGTCGCTCTTTCCGAAGTCGCCGCGAACCATCTCACCGCGCTCTCCGTCGCTCTGCGCATCTCATAGCACGACGACAGAGCGCCAATCTCGCTGCAGAGCAGTCGGAATTACAGCGACACACGAGGGCAGGCAACGCTCAGCTGAGATTGTGCAGCCGCGATGGCTGAGCCACCCAGCACGCCGGACCAAGGTCCAGATCATGCACCGCCTACTCTGCCCCCAGGATGGTGCGTCTCTTTTGCCATTCCCCTCGCTGTGAGCTCTTCAATTGCGCCCGCATGAGCACCACCTCTGTTTGCTCTCTGTTCACGCACACCTCACACACATTTCCACACGACTTGGCACTGACGTAGCTCGTGTCGATTGAAGGATTGCACAGTGGGATGCGAGGTAGGCACTGCCTCGCCACAAGGCGATATAGCACGACTGTTGGAACGTCCCGGACTGACAATCTGAACAGATCGAGAAAGTACTACTACGTGCAAATAAGTACCGGCGAATCAACCTGGGAAGTCCCGACAATGGCTGCGCCAAATGTGCCCACACCCGGCGGCACACCAGCGCATGGCAACCCATATTCAGCACCCGGTGAAGAAGGCACAAGAGGCATGGGTGGACAAGAGGGCGACCGGAGTCTTGGTGTAAGGCGCATATCTCTGGTCACGCCTCGTATATGAAACTGATTAACAGAAAGGGCTCGCTATTGAATAGCGTCATTGGAGGCAACAAGCAGGGCTCAGGCGGCCTGGGCGGTATGGTGGGCTCAGTCCTAGGAGGCGGATCATCTCACGGATCGTCGAATCAAGGGCATTCAAGCTCCGGGGGAGGCTTGGGAGGAATGGCCGCATCATTTCTGGGAGGCTCAAAGCCAGACAAACAACATGGCAGCTCGGGCGGCGGCTTGGGTGGAATGGCCGCATCGTTCTTGGGTGGGAATTCTTCCTCGCATGGCGGACAAAGCGGACAGCAACATGGATCCTCTGGACACTCCAGTGGAGGCTTAGGCGGCATGATCAGCGGAGTCTTGGGCGGAGGTCACAAGCCATCCCATGGGAGCGGTTCCAATCCATATGGCTACTCACACAATCAATCTAGCGGCGGCACCTACCAGGGTCAAGCTCCGCCTGCAGCATACCAACCGCCTGGCCAAAGCGGACATCAGCCTCCAAGCAACAGCTACACCACTGGTGGCCAGCAGCAATACCACCAGCAACAGCATAGCGGGGCACAGCAGTCGTATGGTCAAGGGCATCCACAGCAGAGCTATGGGCACGAGCAAACCCAATATGGTCAGCAGGCCCCATCTTCCTATGGGCAGCAGCCGCACCATTCAGGCCCCCCTTCAGGACCACCCAGTCAACATCAAACTCCCCACAATCAGTACGGTGGCGGATCCGGCTACGGTCAGCCACCTCCACCACAGCACAGTGGAGGCTACGGCCAACCTGGCTACGATCAACAAGGCGGCTACGGCAATCAGGGACAGTACCAAGCATATCCTCCGCCTCAGTCGCACGAGCAAGGTGGATATCAGTCCTACGGAAGTGGTGGCGCTCCTGGCGGGTATGGTGGCCAGCAGGGAAGCTATGGAGGAGGAAATTATGGCCAACCACCAAATCCACAATGGAGATGACGAGAGCCGGAGGGCATTGAGCATTTTTGAAGATTACGACTACCAGACCGCTTCCAAGACACGACGCGCACTTCTATGTACCTAGCATCAGGCTGCTTACCAGAAGTCCATTGCACATTTCCCAAAACATAATTTCCCACGCTTATCGCTTGTTGGTAGTTGTTGCGATTCACACAATGGGCCTTATCCTTGTCTGTCACTGTATGGCCGAAATGCAAGTCGAATGCAGTGCGGAGGCAGTCAAAAGAGAGCAAGTATTCGTGCAGAAGGTGTGGCGTTTCGATCACTGTCGGTGCAGAGCGCCTGTGCAGGTCGAGCATGCCGTACTCGATCATGTGAAATGACCATTCTCGTATTGTTACCTTCGATCGCGTAGGGCATTTGCATTTCCACGGCGATCATACGCTGCCTAGTGTTATGATGCCGAACACGTGGTGAAACGACGATGTGCTTTTGTTTGCGGCTGTCACATGACCTCGGCAGCCGCGTGCCTTCCAGTCGTTGACCGTGCCTGCCTGATTCACTGGACCCGTGCGCCAACGCAACCTCACTCGCATCTTTGACTCGCATCTGAAGTGCGACAACAAACCGCCAACACAAACACCACCGCTGCTTGATACCTCTCGATCCACCAAGCCGACGCCGCGACCTTTCGACCGTCCATCCACCGCGAACACCTCGGCGCCCCCAACAGTGACCGCTTCGCAACTTCCACCGCTTGGACTGGGGCGAGAAGCGCAACAACAGAGCATAGCGTTTCTAGGCGTGCAATTCACACAACCGCAAAGATGAATCCTGAGTAGTAAGTCCACCTGGCGCCTGCCTCTCGCCTAGCTGAAGAGCGGCGACGTTGGAAACTTCACATACTGATGCGCGACTGGTACAGAGTGCTATACCCTCCTTCTAAACCTCACCTGTCGCCGTTATGGACCTCTTTCACCCTCGCCTCTTCCTTTATACCGTCAAACCGGCTATCCCGAAACCACAAGCAGCAACACAGCATGGCAAGCAGGCCAGATACCCCTCTGCCAACATACGAAGAGAGTGAGGCGACAGCCCGCGGCCTTCCTACCTGGCGCCAGACCAGAGGATTTGGCTTCGTGTTTCCGTCGGACACAAGCCTGGCCCTGCCACCGAGCAGGGCCTCGCCTGCCAATACGCCTCCGGCGCCAGAAATGGAGCCAGAGCCACTGCCAGAGCCAGAGTAGATACCTCTCCCGGAGTCGCGGCCAACGACTCCGCGTGAAGACGGGTAACCACGCCCGCCGAGAGCAAGACGCCGCCAGCGTTCTGGAGAGTTGATTTGCAGAAGAGCGAGACTGCCGTATGTGAGGAGAATGGCGACTAATGGGTGTTTCTGATAGATACGATTACCTTTTCAAGCTTCTGCTCATCGGAGACTCTGGTGTCGGAAAGTCTTGCTTGCTGCTTCGTTTCGCCGATGACACCTACACCGAGAGCTACATCTCGACCATCGGCGTCGACTTCAAGATCCGAACCATCGAGCTCGATGGCAAGACCGTCAAGCTTCAAATCGTACGTTGGAATTCGCAAACAAGGAGGGAGCGATACTGACCACAGAGCACAGTGGGACACAGCTGGCCAAGAACGTTTCCGCACTATCACATCTTCCTACTACCGCGGCGCCCACGGCATTTGCGTCGTCTACGATGTCACCGATATGGACTCATTCAACAACGTGAAGCAATGGCTGCAAGAGATCGATCGCTATGCCACAGAAGGTGTGAACAAGCTCCTCGTCGGAAACAAGAGCGATATGTCAGACAAGAAAGTGGTTGAGTACACCGTGGCCAAGGTGCGTGACATTTCAGAAGATTTGGAAGTGAGCTGGTGGTTACAATGCTGACAATCTGCGCAGGAATTTGCCGACAGCCTGGGCATCCCATTCCTCGAGACCTCTGCAAAGAACGCAAGCAACGTCGAACAGGCTTTCCTCACGATGGCTCGCCAGATTAAGGAGCGCATGGGAAATACTACAGTCAACAACAAGCCGACAGTGCAGGTCGGCCAGGGCTCAAACGTGCAGTCTGGCAGCGCAGGTGGCTGCTGTTAGAGCGAAACAGTTCACGGAAGCAGAATTTGAGCAGGGGGACACGTAGGATAGGGACAAGGTACAGCATTCAGCGCTGTATGCTGTACTGAGGATGTTTCATGGCGTTCATGCATGCGACTAGAATGCTTGCTTCATGGGTAGATGACTTCTGGCGCAAGGCTGCAGACTACCTTTCGGCACTACGACGGTGTGGAGGATGGTTAGCTTCTACGACTACACAGAATGGCGCGCATAATGAGCTGTACAATCACACCACAGCCCTTCCATAGTCGGTGGCGTTCAGGTGCCAATTGAGGTTAGGGAAGCAACTACTCATTTTGTGTCCTCATCGAATTATCACGTGTACCGCTTGATGCCTCACCTCGCCTAATTTTCTTGCCGTGTTGCACATGAGTAGCAGTGATGACAGACTCACTTCAGCGTCGAGCGTCAACTGATGCTGCTTGATCAAAGAGACATCGCAGATCACAGGGCGCTAGGCGGCTCGAGCCACGCTAGCACGCGAGCTGAACTTTAAAAGTGCAGTTAGGCGCGTCCCCGCTGTGTTATAGACATGCAGGCCCTCAGCAAGCAGATCTGCTTTCGAATAGCGCGGAGACCGATCCAAGGCCACTGAAGAACTCGAAGCGGCTACAACGTGTTGTGCGGAATCCGTGGCGCACCTGCCTTGGCCTGGAGCGCCAACCGCGGCGACAACCCACAAGCAACTTCGCGAAGTGACGCTTCATGCTGCCGCGAATTCTCAGCCCGGCTTCAAGCAAGAACTAGAAGGCTGCGGTCCTCAGCGGCGATCTGAGGGGCGCGTGCGGACGCGCTCAAAAAGCACCGTTGAAAGCGGCTGGCGAGCACGTACCTGACCACCATGTGTCGCACAACGCCTGCTGTCCAACTCCGTTCTCCCGCCACGCTCCTTCATTGAAGCATGAACGAACACAACAACGAAAGACAATTCATTGCTAGGACCCAATTATATCACGACATCAATAAGCTACCGCGGCGATTCTTGCGCCGCAATCTGGACCACATTTTCGACTCGCACGACGCGCTTCGAGAAGGCAACGTCAATGCGATCGAAGGCGCTGCAGACGAAGTAACAAGACGCGCGCGGTGGCAACCGCCAACTGATGCCATGATGGCAAAGTACGTTGAAGCGAGCACGCCCCGATTCACTCTCGACTCCTTCTTGCTCAGGCCGCACGGCACTCGGTCCAGGAATCGCGACTCGATCGACTTAGACCCCATTCAGCAGAACGAGGATGGACCAGACTGGCTGCCTCATCCCGATAGGGCGCCAATACCTTGTCAGGTGTCTGTCTACATTCACTGTAAGCAGACGGCGCAGACCAAAGTCTATCACGAGATCAGAAACGCCCAGATCTATCGACTTGGAGTTTCTGACGGACGACCTATCTTTGACGTTCGATTACAGCGGCCGTTCGTCATCGAGGCTGATCAGTTGAAGGTCAACAAAGAAATGCTTCGCGACGATGCTAGCAAGTACGGGGAGCGAAAAATGACAGATAGATACAGTTTGGAAATTGGTATCTCGTGCTCTAATTCCAGTGATGCCGCGAAGCTTCTGGCAGAAATCCAGGGCGCAAGAGCGTCAGAGTACGCCAATGCACCTTTGAAAGAGTTGGCATTTCGAGCCGTTTGGGGAGACCCGAACACCAACACAACCACTAGCGATCCAGGGCTTCCGGCGCTCCCGCCAAGAGATTCCTTGCTGCGCTTGGTTAGAGCTCACGGGCACAAGAGTTCAACCCTTAAGTACGGCCTCCAGCCAAACATGAGCTGGAACACGGACACGAACGAATCAATCCTCACAACATACAACAGACAGCTGCGCCGGCTTCGCAGTGCCCGCCAAATGCCAACACCTTCTCCATCGGAAGATGCAGAACCACTCGGCAGAAGTAAAATTGACCGCTCCAGTGTCAGATATCAATTCCGCAAGGGTGATTATATCCACCGGAGCGTGCAAATGACTCAGTTCAAATGCATATTCTGCCCCAACGAGCGCGAACATTCAAGTATTGGACGGCTGTACGGTCATTACGCTACACACCACGAGCATTTCAGCATTCAGATTGAAGAGGACGACGAAGACTCTAATGTGAGGATCATCTGGATGCAACTGAAGGAAGAGCCTCGTGAAGTGGGCAAGGAGCTATTGAACTTCAGTTGGCAAGCTACGGGAGACGCGTTTGACGCTACTGAGTACTTGCACGCGCACTCGCGTGGGGAAAGAACGGAATGGGAAACGGAAGAGCATGATACAAAACAAAAGCCTTTCCAAGCACAACAGAAACCTTACCAGACAAAAGGACGGCGTGGACGACCTCTCGGATATGCGCCACCAGTACTCGAGCTTGTGAACAAGAAGAGTGCAGACATGCCACCAGATCAAGTTCCGGACTTGCCTGTCCTGGCACGAAGGAGACACGCTGTGCCCCGCGTACAAGGTGTCGACTTCTATCGCACGACATCCAAGCAAGTACTTTGTCCAGGTGACTTAATTAGTGACAGTGACGAGGAGACGGACGATTCGTGGCTCTATCAGCGATTGAGGCACGAGATTTATCGTTCAGGCCGGGACGATGTTTGTTACGAACTACACGAAATGGTCAACAAGCATTTGGATGATGAGCGTCCACAATCGGATATTTTGGTTAGAGATGCGATGGTCCGCTTTACTAGGAAGCACAAGCAACGGCTTCAGGAGCCTAAGATGCTGCCTGCTTTCCGGAAGCAGCTTGCGCGACT
>JAASLG010001749.1:0-19128 GCA_013365235.1 Cercospora sesami
GAACGGTCTGGGCAATGTCGTCGCAGTCTCCGTCGCGACTTGTATATCGCCAGTAGCCGTAGCAGAGCCAGTGGGTCGGATGGTGGTCGATGCTAGCACGGATGCCTCATCTCTCACCTCGAGATGCATCCGAGGTGGCGGTGGCGGTGCTCTCCGGTCGTAGAGCAGCTCCTTTGGAAGAATGTCGTCCTGGCCCAGTAGTTGATGGGCATGAGATGCGCGACACAGCAGGAGTAAACAGAAAAGTAACGAGATGGTAAACTTCTGTGCGAGATTTGCTTTCCCTGATATTCGATAAGGGCTTTGTGATCGCTGCCGTCTTTGTCGGATCGTTGAAGCTCGTGTGTTACACTGTGCCAGATTGAATCCATTCCACGCCGGTTCCTGATGCCGACGGCGCCATGTTGGCTGCACAGCAGCGAGTGGAGAAGTAGTTGAGCTGCGGGACGAGAAGGCACGTGTGGCCGTTGTCATCGCACTGGATTCCATACGCCGTGCTGCCGTCGCATGTCCAGTCTGCAGGTCCAGTCCTGCGAAAGGAGAAATCAAAGTCGACCGAAATCAATTGTTATGGTCTGAAAGCAAAGAGGTCAAGCGTCTTGGAATAGTTGTAACACGTGCGCGAGTCGGAAGAGGCCTAGAACGGCGTTTAATGGGATCCCTTGCAGCCTCGTGTGTCGGTTGACGGTCCGGATGTTTCGCTCGGGCAGATCCCTGGAGGGTATGCCCGCGTCCACAGGTGTTGTCGAAGAAGCTGACCAGAAGAAACGACGATCAGAAAGAGATGATGATTGTCGCGAAGTGCCGTTGTTATGAAAGTGCGCGGAGGGCTCGCCTTTGGGGCGCATGAACCATCTTCGGTTACTGTAAATGGTCGGAGCAATAACACTATCACCAGCTAATGCAGCCTACGGGCGCCTGAAAATCAATACCACGCGGCTGTGGTGCACGCCAGCGGCAGGGATCGAGCCAGGCTCTTTGCGTGAAGAGCAAAACGCATCGCGGACTCTGCGCCATCCTGCTGATTGGGGCTCTCATTCGCTGGAAGTGCATTCACGGCCACCGCGAAATGCCAGGAGACAGTTGTCAGGGCTGCGTGTTTCCCATTGCGGGCCCGCATGGTGTCGCGCTGGCAAGAACCATGTCGGCCCATGTCGTCCGCCAACGACGTGCCCTCTCTGCGGGCGGGCTCCAGCTGCACTCCAGCTCCTACAGGACCTATACTATCGAATGATCTCGGGCTGCTGGATCTGATCATGCAAGGGCGCATCGCGGTGGATTTGAATGCACGCTGTCTTCGACGGACGCCACTTCGCGTGATTGGTTGAGCAGCAGATCCACTCATCTCGCAGCCAATATTTCCGCCACCATGCAGCCTCCCGCCCACAGCGCGGAGAGCCATGCAGATGTGTGGTGTGAAGGGGCCGCGATGCAGCATGTTCTTGCAGCAGTGTGAGAAGCCGTATACCCAGACTCAGGTTGCGCAAGAAACAGAGCGACTGGCCGACAAGGCAGCGTTTCTCGAGAAGCATGGATGATGGGGCAAGTCGTCGCATGCACCCGCACGGGCTGGCCGAAGAGCAGCCTTCCAATCTCCCAGCAGGCGCGAGCTGGGCCCAGCGGGTCTGGTCGCGTGGAGTGGGCGGCAGCCACCAAATCAGCCCTCAGATATAGTGACAATCAAATCAATGACCACTCGGTGTAATGCTGTCTTCCTTCCCCTTCTACGCCGGTCAGCCATGCCATACCTCGTCCATCCTGCTGGACCCGAGCAGTGCAGTACGAGGGCGAGAGAATTGTCCGGGTGAAGCCGTGAAGCTGTGAAGCGTGACGGGAAGAAGGCCGGTGTGATAGAATCTCAGCCTGATGAGCTTGGTTGATGCCTCAGGGCACGTCCCTGTCAGAGCTCTTGCTCTAGCTTCCGTTGCCGATCGCCGCTGGAGGCAGAGCTTCCAGAAAGCGTCATGAACACCACCTCGACACATCCTCTTGACTACGCAAGGAAGCCCGACAACTGACATTAAAATCGACAAGGCACATCGAAAGCACCTCCGCCAGCATGTCCGCTCCGCAGCAGAAGTCAGTCCACACCGGAGAGCCGCAGCCTGACGACCACCAGCTAACATTACCGTCTCCTACAGCGTGTGGCAGACCCGAAGCGCCAACTTCCGCAACAACAACAATAACACCAATCAGAATCCTGCCTCTCGCAACGCACCCCAAAGCAGTAGCAATCGCTCGAGCGCCGTAGCCTCGCCGACGCAGAGCTCCAATCCTACACAACCCCCGGCACAACAACCAAAGCCCCAAGAAACGAGCAACCCACCACCACGTAACATCTGGCTTTCCAAACAGCAAGAACGCGCTGCTTCAAACGGTCCCTCTCCCGTCAACAGCACATCACCTACAGTGCCGCAGCCCGCGCAGCAACAGACCAGCAGTTTCAATATCGAAGACGCCAAGAACTTACTGATCAACAAAAAGCCTGCTGCCACGCCATACAAACCAGCCTCAAACTCCCCATCCTCAGGAGGAGCCAGTGGCGGAAAAGTCACAGGGGACAAAATGGCTAACGGCCAGCCTTTCTTCGCGACGCTGGCGAAGCAGGTTGCGAATTTGGAGGCGGGCGGCTGAGTATTCGAGGATAGAATAGATATTTCACTGAGATGAGGATATGAGACAGGAAGAAACACGCTGGACACGAAGATCGAACTGAGTATGAGGATACGCGCTTGTTGAGTGCCAGTCCGCCACAAAGCGACCCAGAGCTCGAGGGTAGGGACGAGGTTGTACGGTGAGCATGTACACCGCTTGCGATGCTGAAAAGGTGCTCACAGGCAAGGATGTTGCGCAGGCTGAAAGTGCCCGGCGGAAACAGCAACGTAAGAGTCTCGAACAGATCGATGTGAACGAATGACCAGAAATGAGGCTTCGAAGGTGCAGCCGCATTGCAGACAGACAATCGGGTGCTGTGTAAACCCCCATCTACCGCAGAACTATCTGCCTTAGCAACCTTGTATACTCATACAGAATCCTGTGCCAAAAAAACGTTCTCGCTCCTGAGCAAGCCAGCATCTCACACTCTGAGGCCCGCGCAAATAAATCATCAGAATGTCCTCCAACTCCAGCGCTAGTATCATCTGCTTGCAATCCTGGTCTATCATATACAAATACGTGTGTGCTGGCTCCCGCTATGCCTTCATGCTTCCATTTTCTTCCCCGTCGCACTCGCTTTATCGAGACCAATGCGAACGCTTCGGCCTCTTCTTCCTATTGCTATTAGCTCGAGTTCTCGTACCAGAGCCCGAAACAGATGAAGACGCAGCATGAGAGCCACCATTGACCTTCTCATTTGGAGTAGCATCCGTGCTCATTCCTGCGAGTTCGCCTAGAGTATCCTCGTCCATGTCCGACAGCTCCTCGGACATGGCACGTAAGACGGCTCGGCCAGTATATCGTTCCTCGTGAATCGTGGTGCCGATAGGATCAAATGGCTCGAGGTACCACGGAACGCCGCCTTGAGCGAAGACATCGTGGTTCTCGCCATTCGCATTGCTAGACTCACCGCTCGCAGAAGCGGGTGCGCCTGAAGGACGTGAGGAGGATCGAGAGATGGGCGGAGACAGAGGTTCGGCCGTCGGCTTGTCGCTGCGAGTCTTACTCGACATATTGAGGTTGGAAGATGCATGGCTGCCAGCTTTCGAAGCAGGTGTGTGGGTATCATTGGCAAATGGAAGCATACTGTCCTTGGCGATGGCCGGATCGACCTCTTGTTCCACAGTCCCGGCATCCGGCATCTCGGTGTCGACATTGTCTTGCTCTTCAGCACCTGCCACAACCGAAATATCAGAACCTGTCCTACGATGTGTCTGTGGTGTTTGGAATTCGTCCTCACCATCTGCGTCGCCGGATTTGGATGTCGCTGAAGCAAAAATCCCCATCGAGTCCAGCTTCCTGAGCTGTTCTTCCAGTTCGAGGCCTCTCAATTCGGCTTCCTTCTTCATGGCCGCTTCTAGTGGTTCCTTGACCGCCTTGACGATTCGTTTTGCGAGACGTTTCAGGTCCTTTTGTTCTTGTGTCAGAGCCATGTGTGCGGCACTGCCGACCTTGACTTCGTTCAGCTGGTTATGAATAGCCTCAATGTCAGCCTCAGTTGGCTCTCCGGAGGTGCCAACCGCTGCGAGCGCTTCTGCGAAGATTTTGGACAGGTCACGGGAGAAGTCAGACACAGAAGTGTAGTAGCGTTCTCGCAGCCTCTGCGCAAGCATGTCGAAGCCGGTTCGGAAGGACCGCGTCTTCTCGTCCAACCTGTGATCTAGTCAGTAAACAGCTTCTGTGGCCTTGTTGTCAAAATTACTCACTTCTGTGCCCGTAGTAGAATAGGCCGCAGCAGAGGAGGGATGGGGAAGTATACAGTGTCGACCAGTTCTCGGAGAAGCTCGACTTCCCTGAGACGAAGTTCTTCTCGTTGTTTGACCTTCGCCGTGAGATCCTTCAAAAAGCTCATGTCTTTCTGCAACATCTCAGCCAAATCGATACGCCTCTGAAGCCTGGGACCACCAGCAGCACCCATGCCGGCAAAGCTGCGACGTGTGACTTCCATGCTAGAGAAACCTTCCAGTTGCAGCTGTAGCCGTTTCAGCAGAGCTGCTCCGCGCCTTGCCTCTCGCTTCAATGTCCAGTACCGGCACACCTTCTCGACAAATTCCTTCTTCTTGCGTATCGTGAAGCGCGTAAGACTCGCTTCAACCGTGGTGTAGACTACCTGAGGCACAACCGGTGCGCCCGAAGCAAGACGCCAGCTGCACTTCTGGTCCTTCTTGTTGCGTCGCTTGGAGACGGCAATAGTGTCTTCGGTGCCGTGTGCGTCACCCCCTAATCCGCCGTCTGGCGGCGGAGGGGCTCCAAGTTCAAGAGCAGCTGTCTGGCTATCTGCCCACTTTCGGTCCTTGAAGGCATGCTTGTACCACCGCTTGGCCTCAATTGTCGCATTTTCCGTGTCATTATTGCGCCGCCACTCCTGTGGAACATGCTTGTCGCAAAACGCTTTGAGTGCACTAGTATCAATTCCGCCCTGAGTCTGCGATTTCATCTTCAGGAATAATCTCGCTCGACGAGCGCAAGTAACATGAAATGCCTGGTAGCAATTCTTGTTCCCGCACTGAATGCAAGCGCCCATCTTCTGGTTGCAAATATAACAGCTCAATTTCCATCGTCCTTTTGGCACTTTGTCTACATCCTGGATCGGCTCCATAAAAGTCATGTTAGCAATGTTCACTTCGGGAATCCAGATGGCGCACAACAAATGACTCCAGCGGAGCGTGCTCGTCTGTTTGAAGGCCCCGTCCACGTTCGGACAGAATATGCAGGTAGGAGTGCCACGACCTATCTCCTTGCACTTCCGACAAAACCACTGCCCTTCCGGGATGAAAGGCACGCCATAACATTCCTGATGAACTGCAAGGTCACAGCCGTCGCAGAATATTATCGCATTGGCGTTCTCACAATCTCCATCGTCACAGATCGAGCATTTGCTGTCCGGCTCATCTCCCGGAGGATTAGGATCTCCGTTCACTGCAGCTTGCGAGCTGGATCGTGGTCGATGCGTCTGCGCGTGCCGGGGCTGCGGCTTAGGTATGCGCTTCTCGAGCGCGTGGTATTCCTTCTCGATTTGAGTCATGGTGATTTCGAAGATTGCTGGCTTGATTGCTGGCAGCTCCTCGGCTTTCCGGTGCTCGTTGAGCTCTTCCAGCCAAGCCACGTCCTGCTCGTCCATGTCATATTCCACCTTGCCAACAACTGGGTGTCCCAAACCGACTTCCGCAGGTCCATCACTCGCTAACCTCAAACTGACATCTGCTTCATCTTCCACATGTTGATTCTCGGCCAAGCGTATCAGCACGTTCGGAGGCAGCTCGAACCGATCACTTTCTTGATATCCCACACCAGCCATCGTGCGGTCCACGTAATTGACCTTGTTTTGTAACTGGTCTTCCTCGTATTGCAGAAAGTGATTGTAGTGTCTGTAAGACGGCTTCGGGAGATTCAGACGTTCCTTGGGGTTGTGTGTGGCTAGTGGTTGTATGCGTGGTGCTGGTGGGGAACCTAAACCGCTCAACATGGACTCTGGCCTCCTCGGTGGCCGTCCAGGTCTGCGTCTGTTGGGTGTGCCATTTCGACCGGACTTCTCATCGTCTGAGGCGTCTTGCATATCTACGTCTCCATTGACCTCCAGTCCGTTCAGTTTCAGGTTTTGTAGCTTCGGATCATGTTTGCTTGTCCTCCCGTCTACCTCATCTGCGGAGAATACCATAAGCCCCGCTGCCAGATCAAGCTCTGGGTGGAATTCATCCCAACTCCTCTCTTCTCGCGGCTTGTATCCATCGCTAGCCTGGCTGGCAGCGGCCGCCGCTGCAGCATTGCTATACCGGGGGCGTGGTGTGGTCGGAGGTGGGGCATATCGTTCCGGTCGTTCGCGGCGCGGTCTCGTGGTCATGGACGAGCGCGTTACCGAGGGGGTGTGGCCATCTGTAGCGGCCGGAGTGCGATGCTTGGGCGCTTTGGCGACTATGTTGGGCCTTGCACCTACTGGCCTCCTCGAGCGACTTCTTGGCGCGCTGGAGATGAGGCCGCGCTCGACGGCTTCGGCGCGTGTCATCTCGTTGCCCTGCTCATCGATGTACCGTCCTCCGCCGCCCGGTCCTCCTGGCTCGAAGCGCAATCGCTGCTTCTTCTGCGCGGGCTCCGTGGTGGGCTCGATTGACGCTAGAGCGCGTGGAGTGCGAACAGCGCGTCGCGGAGAGGTGTCGGAGCCCGCCATTTTGGCCGTCGTTGGTGCTGTCACTAAAGCGCGGGTGAACGTGCGCTGTCTGCCGCTTGTTGGCTGCTCCACTGCTGCGCATGCGCTGGCGCTACAGGTCGGGCTACCAAGTCGAAAGCGATCATCGGGACATCGACGCGTAGATGAGTGTTTGAATGGCGAGTTTGTGGAATTGGCGATAGCCTTCCCCCGTGGGCGAGCGAGATACGCGTAGATGCGATGAAGTGGGAAGGCGGCCCGAGCTAAGGCCAGGCACGAGTGAGCAAGGATCCGATCGTCTCCACTCCACTCGCGTCCACATGGGGCGTCACGGGATTTTGCTCACAGCACGCGTGCTGTTTCTTCTCAACACATGGGCGATGACGGAATGCGTTAGTGCGCAGGCGTGAGATATGGCATTTCTCCCTCTTCTCCAGGCGATAGCGAGCTTTCCGTAGACAGTCTCGCCTGCACTCACATTTGGCGGTGCCGCGAGGACAGCATCACGACAAGATGGCATCTGGCGAGCTCACTCACTTCGCGCATATCATTTCCTGGTACACGAAAGTATCAATCGCGCCTCTGATCTATTCTAACGGCGGCTAGGATTTTTGGTTGGGTCTACTTCACAGCCTGGACGATCTCATTTTTCCCACAAGCTGTTCTGAACTGGCGTCGACAAACGACCCATGGATTAATGCCAGACTTCCCTCTGCTCAACTGCTTCGGATTCTCGTGCTACACTATTAGCACCGTCCTTTTCCTGTACTCGCCCACGATCCGCGACCAATATGCCGTGCGACATCCTGCGTCTCCGGAGCCCACCGTCCGTTTCAACGACCTCGCCTTTGGATTGCTTGCTCTGATTATGAGCTTTGTGACATATTCACAATTCTGGCCTCGACTCTGGGGTTGGAATCCAAAAGCTACAGTTCATCGACATGCCACGAAGGTCACTCTTGGTCTGATATACGGCGGCTTCCTAGCTTTGACCGTTCTAATCCTCATCGTTGTGATGAAGAGCGGCGACCAGACTGGTCGCGGATGGGCATGGATCGACGTGGTCTACGGGCTGGAGTACATCAAGCTCATGTACACCATTTTCAAATACGTCCCGCAGGTTGTGTCAAACTTCCGCAGGAGATCGACATTGGGATGGTCCATCGAACAGCAGTTACTCGATTTCACTGGTGGCACCCTCAGCCTTGCGCAACTGGTCATCGACAGTAGCCTTCAATCAGATTGGAGTGGTTTGACGGGCAACCCTCTTAAGTTTGGCCTGGCGAATATTTCACTCGTCTTCGACATCATCTTCATATTGCAGCACTTTGTGCTTTTCGGACCTGTCGAAGAAACTCCAATCCACGATGATTCAGCAAGGGAGCGGATCGAAGCCGAGGAGGAAGCCCTGCTGCCCGACAGAAGCAGATGACACAGCACAGCTGTGAAAGACCTGGATAGACATGTAGTTGAGGAAGCTAGATACCGACACCGAAACGATGGCCAGCTTTGAGACTAGATACAATGGCGGCCATAAAGTTTCGGCATGTTTCACGTCGTGCTCGCCGCACGTCGTGCCTTACAAAGTTATTCAGTGACACCTTGCGGCGGTATGGCAGACAATTAGAAATGGTTCACTGCCACGGATGAATCGGTGCGCAGCACGCCTGGAAATTGGAAGGCTCGAAAAAGGTTCAATGGATATCTCCCTTCGTGCGATAGTATGGTAGCAATGCGGCGTCTTGCCTCGTGGTGAGTCTGTCTATGCGGTACATATCTGGGAGTGCGGAGTAGAGGGGTTGACACTCCAACATGTGTTCTGCGTAAAGCCAAAAAAGAATGGGCGTCGCATGTGAGGCAGCCAATTATCGCCTACCCTCAGCGAACCAGGCCCCCTTATGCTGGGCTCTGCTGCACAGACTGCAGCATGCAGAGCAGTTGCCCAGCTCTCACGATTCAGACAACCAGGTACCAGGATAAGCTGCGCGGCAGATGTCTGGAAGCTGTTGTCCACGTTGTCTGTGACAGATGCCCGTGAGCACGCGCCAGGCAGTTTCGAGCATGCTGCGCAAAGCACCACGAAGCTGAAGGCACTTCGTGCATCGAGCATCGGCTTCCAGAGGCGTCCAGGAAACCTGATTGGGGCATGGACAGTGCACGCTGGGTTGGTGATTTTCGTTAGCTGCAAGCCGGATCGTCAGCCAGCATTGCGTCGCATCGCAGCGCATCGCACGGCTGTTCCTCGCGTTCATCTGCTCCGGCCGCGCTGTTGCGCAAGGGAGCTGCAGCAGCGAGCACTTCACCTCTTCCCGCCATACCATCCGGCTGCTGATGTGCCCAACGTGCGGCGAGTAATGCCATGCGCCCGGTGGAGCTGCGCGCACGAGTCAATGGAGTGGAAAAGACCTCCCCAGACGACGTGCGCCGCCACCCGGGCGCCGCTGAGCAAAGCAGGACCAAACTCTGTTCTGCTCCCTTCGTTTGCGGAAAGCGTCGCTACTGGCCACCGTCGTGCGCGCAGTGGCACTTGCGCAGGCCACGGCTCTAGTCCGTCAACGGTCGCCTCGCTCCACGCAGGAACGCGGTGCTCTGGCCGCAGATCTGCGTGAGCGAGCAACGGTGCACGCCCACCATGCAGCTGGACGCAGCAGCAAGGAGGATCGATCACTCGCCGTGGGTTACGAGACGCCCAGATATAGAGCAATGGCCAACCCTGCAGGCGGGCGTTGCGCGAGACCTTGTCGCATCTTTTCCTGCTGCTCTGCATTATCGGCCCTGTCAGCCTCGAACCGGACCACCGACCCAACGGGACATGCTCGAATGACCGATGCACTCCTCGCGCGCCTCGGTGACGCAGCAAGTCCTGCCTCTGCCGTTAATACTCGGCCGGAATGAGAGCAGCGCTTCGAAGGCGTCCAGCACCAAACGCGATTCCGCCATCGGCCTGGGAGGCTTCGTCCGCAAGATATCCTTGAAACGACCAACTTCGCAGTCGCCGAGTCACGAAACGATGGCTCCGGTCTACAGATTGGTAAGATACGTCACCATCTTTGCTGTCCTCAGCCTTGCCTATACGAGACTCGACTAGCCCACGCGGCACTCTATTTCACTTTCTGCTGTGCGACCCAGCCGTACACACCATCCGTCATCCTCCACTGCTCCGATCGAGTTTCATCACCACCCCAGTCGCCGTCCGAGATATACTTCTCGCAGCTGCATGGGCACCAAAGCAGCTTTGTCGCGTCCTGGATCGATTTGAGCCGCTTGCGCGACCGATAGCTCATCACTTTCCTGCTGCGTTCCTGCATATTTGGACCGCACTCCCCGCACCACCGATTTCCAACGCTTGCGCACGAGCGCCAATGCCTTTCAAACCAACGCGCGAGATTCGTCTAAAGGCGTTCAGTTCCGCTTACGAGTATGTTAAACAGTACCCGCAACCGTCGTCCAGCGGTCGGCGAGAGCTGCGCGCAATGGAGAAGGAGAACCAGAAGGACCGCCCGCAGGCCGGCGCATCACTATCTCGCGACCGCAGCAAGATGAATAGTGTCGACACTGTTGACACTGCCATCTACTCCCCGGCAGTACTCAACGACCTAGCCAATGGCACCACTAGCCAGGATGCTGGGCACGCGCGACGTTCGCTGGCACGGAGCTCGACTCAGTCAGACGGCACTGCAGCGCAATCAAAGAGTATTCACAGCGTCGACACCGATTTGCCCCAATCACCCAACTTCGATATGGACGACGCGCCTGGCATGGCCGCAGCACCAGCTGAGCTCAGTAAACGAGGCATCCATATCCCCACCAGAACCAGGTATGTCCCTGCATGTATAGTAACAAGTAACTGAGGAGGTGCACATTGTGCTGATACCCTGCGATGTAGCAGCAGTAATGACAAATCGACCATTGTACAGCCATTCCAGCCTACGCCAGCGAAGCCAGCGACATGGCAAGATGCAAATCACGAAGTCGTCCCACCTTCGCCCGACACCCCAGACGAGCCGGTTTATGATGCTGGGGCACGTAGCAGTGCAGGTTCCATGTTCTCTCAGGAGACAGCAGCGACATCAGTTCACACACTTCCGCCCCTGCAGACCAAAGGACCCGACAATGCTGATCCCACATATTTGGAGCCGGTGATGGAAGACGATCCGAGATCGTGGGATCTCGTGGCACCTATCGAAGAAGGCCAAGAAGAAGAGCAATACGGTCTTGAGAAGCGAGCGGATCAATTGTTCAGCGCTGAGCATCTGAGGATTATCTTTGAAGACCCGCGTCTGCTCCTCAGATTCACTGGGTATTTGAACTCACACCGACCGCAAAGCATTCCTGTATTGATATATTACCTGGATGCCCTAAAGGCCTTGAGAGCAATCAATTATGCCAACGCAATCTCGGAAGCATTAGAGCCAATCAAGGGCCAGAGCTTCACTGACGAGCCTTCGAAGCCAACGCTCAATGCCACACTGGAAGAAAAGGCAAATCGCGCATTTGAATCACTGGTGCAAGAAGATCTCCCTGCTTACATTGCACACATCTGGACTCAAGTAGTGAGCGTCAGCACACAGCGAAGAATCACCGGCACGCTGGCTCCGCATCTCAGAGAGGCAAGCGAAGGACTCGCCGAGGTCTTTTGCCTTACGGATCCAAGTCGAGCGGACAATCCTATCGTGTTCGCCTCAGAGGAGTTTACGAGGACAACGCAATACGGCATGAACTACGTGATCGGCAGGAATTGTCGCTTCTTGCAAGGTCCCAGGTCTTCGCCGCATGCAGTTCGCAGGTTGGCCATTGCGAATGCAAATGGCAAAGAGCACGTTGAGGTATTCGTGAATTATCGAAGAGATGGCAGTCCGTTCATGAACCTGCTAATGACTGCGCCTTTGATGGACAGCCGCGGAAAAATCCGATACTTTATTGGGGCTCAAGTGGACGTGTCTGGATTGATCAAGGATTGCAGTGAAATGGAGGGGCTTGTACATTTACTAGAAAAGGAGCAAGCCGAACGCGAAGGCCAAGAAGTCGAGGAAGAGCACAAGGACGAGTTCCAAGAGCTCAGCGAAATGTTCAACGGCGCTGAGCTTGACACAGTGCGGAAATTCGGTGGCCGCATGCACAAGGAATACGTGGATGACAGCGATCGCGAAAGTATACACCGTCCTCGTCTGTTACTCAAAGATCCTAGTCAGGAAGAGGTGGAAAAGAAGCGCAACATGTCCAGCGACACCTCTTCGGCTCTCAAGGAGCGTCTCAATGGCAGGCTGGAAGGAGTGTATCAAAACGTAAGTTGGAAGAATCGGCGGAATTTGATTTTGGCCCATGAGCTGACACGTTTCACAGTATTTGCTCATCCGACCTGCTCCCTCATTGCGAATCCTCTTTACCTCGCCGTCACTGCGAGTGCCCGGAATCCTGCAATCTCCATTTCTCAACCGCATTGGCGGCTCAAGTCGCGTTCGTTCAGACTTGGCAGCTGCTCTGGGTGAAGGTCGTGGTGTAACAGCCAAGATCAGATGGCTCACCCGACCTGATGAAGCTGGTGAAGGAGAAGGTCGTCCACGCTGGATACATTGCACCCCGCTTCTTGGCCATTCTGGCGCTGTCGGTGTTTGGATGGTGGTCCTTGTCGATGAGGAGGGATCATTACCCGGCGGTTCATCCGGTAGACGCTTTAGGCAAGCGCCTCCAGTATCGTCAAATATTGGCGGAAAGGAATGGGACTCCACAAGTGCTCGCGAGCGACGGCAGCAAAACGCATACGATAAGACCGATGTACGAAGAGGCGCTGCTGGCAAAGCTGATTTCCATCGACCAGCGAGTCGGAGTGGCATCCATAGCTCGGCGGCGAGCGTGAACCATCTTGCGAGCCCAACTCGCGCTAGAGAACGAGGGGGTCCTGAGCCACACCATCTGACAAGCGCATCTGCCAGTGAGTTTTCCTTCAACTTGCGAGGGTGAGGGAAATGGACATGGAGAACGACGAAACGTTTTGGAATCTCTTTGCGTCAATGAGGCGTTTTGGTCTGAAGGCAAAGCGGCGCAAGCCAGCTTCTGGAGCATGTATTATATTATACCCCAAGTTGCGCATTGCAGACGGTTCATGTAAGAAGAGAAAGTGACATAATGTAACTTCGACCGATTCAAGTCTTTACTAGCATCTCTCGCACAGCCTCGGCCGTTCCTCGGGCGATTTCCCCGAAATCTGCTACATGTAGATCACTTCACTCTTTCGTCACTACTCAGCAAATATTGAATATGTTGAGACAAATTACCGTGAACACAAACATGATCAGATAAATTACATCGAGTCTAAGAACGGGAGAAAACAGAACCGATAAGATTGAACACCATTGAGCCTGCAAGACACGATGGCTGACGCCACAGCCACGGCTGGAGAACACGTCCACGCGAGACCAGCCCAAGGCTCCCGTCTGGCAAACACGAAATCCAATATGAAGTACCTGTTCGACCCAAAGAATGCTTCTCATCAACCCTCTCAATTCCGCACACGAGCCTTGCTTCGCAGCTTGCGATACGTCACTATCTTCATATTCTGGCGTTTGGTCCGCTATGCCAAGTATGCAGCTGTAGGAGCCATCACGGCTGCATTGGCTACGACCGCTATTGGGTCAGTGGTCAGTGGTGTGGGCTTTGTTGTCGCGCCTACAGGAATCGTGGGCGGCGCGACGATGGGCTTGGTCTGGGCTGTGGCGAAGTTTGGGTGGAGGAGAGTTTGGAGAGATGGCAAGAAGAGGGGCGAGGCAGAGGGAGAAGGCGACGCGAGGAGGGATGAGAGGGAGGATGCGGAGGGAGTGGATGATTTGGGTCGTGGGGAGAGGAGGGTTATGGAGGTTAGGACGCCGGGTGCGAGGGTTGAGCCTTGGTGAGGGAAAGGCTGGCGTTCAGCACTAACTTCGATTGAATCTGGCATGTTCAAATTTACCGACGAAGAGTCCTGACGACAGAAGCCACCTTTTGTGAGACGTTGCCGCTGATGACTGCAATGTGCAATCGCTGCGCACCTTTCCCTCAAAGTACCGGTGAGCACAAACCGTCACACTTTTGCCAATGGCCTCTCCCTCGCAGTAAAATCTCGAACAAGCGGCTATTTACATCCTGCTCGCTGCCCTCACATCGAAACCATTTCCGGCTCTATGGTGCAGTGGCCAGCACGTCCAGTATCAAGGAGAGTCTGCGAGGAGAACGTGGTTCTGCCTGGGATTCGTTGGGACCATGCTCATGCCGTCTGAAGGATGAGTGATGACTGGAAAACCCACGTTCGATTCGTGGTGGAGCCATTCTTTTTTGCCTCTTTTTGTAATGCTGCCGCACTCGTTTGTACCGATCAGGTGAAGTGAACGTCCTTTGTTGCATTACCAAGCTACTAGAATAGGGCATTGGCCGTCTTCTCTTTTCTTTGCACCACGTGAGTTGTGTGTTGTCATTTCCAGCACCTTTGTTACGTATTCGAGGCATTTGATGATTTGCGTCGTTAAAACAAGACAGCGCCCGTGTTGTGCTGGCCTAGCATATTGACACTCTCACTTCTGACATCTCCCTTAGAATCCTTAATCACTAGATGTCTCACCTTTTCCTCTTTACTAAGCATAACCGACTAGTTATAAATTTGCCCATATCGAATCCAAGCACAATCATGGCTTCGTGGTGCAATGGACAGCACATCCAGCTCTGGTGAGGGCCTGCACTCTTCGCGGAATTTCCGCATCGCTTGACCGGTTGTAACGACCCGCAAGGGGCGCATGGAAGATCTACGTTCGATTCGTAGCGAGGTCAACTTTTGTCGCGGGGCTGCGTTGTTTTTTGCTATCCACCGCTACCTTCTAACGATCGAGCAGGACAGTGCCATAGGGCAAGTTAGCTATAGTCTTCTTTTGATTTACCTCGCACGTGGGTCGAAATTCTTTCTCTCTTTATCATCCCCAAACGACAATCTTCGAAACTTGAGCATCTCACCTCCTCCTTTACTTTGTGCTTATACGTTCGCTCATGTGGATCTCAGGTACAACAACGGTTCCGTAGTGCAGTGGTAAGCACGTCCAGCATCAATGAGGGAGAGTGTGTCGTCGCCCTGCAAAGGGCCTCGGCTTAGCGTCGCCGGCAGTTCCTTGTGGGCTGTCGAAACGGCAGTGGTTTGTCTGTTAGCCCTTTGGGCTCCGGACATTTCAATCCCGGCTGTAGCACCTGCAAAGGTGTCTGGGAGGCCCACGTTCAATTCGTGGCGGAACCAAATTGCTTTTTGCACTTGCTGTGGTACCAAGTTTGCCGTGCACCAGAGCTGCCGCATTTTGTCGGAGTTGATCTTTAATTTTTTGCAAGTTGGAATGTTGTGCCTCTTTGCCACCTCAATAGTATCGTATCCGGTGCTCGAGCTCAAAGGCAAATCCGTGTTTCTGCTTCGCAGGCCACAGTGCGATCCCTTGCCTCTGTGATAGCATACGATCTCTGCATGCGGCTCAACATTTTGCAGTCTTCCTTTTGCTCGAGTTTAGTGTCCTGCAAGCCTCATTCAATGCATCCGCAGCGCCCAGACCCAACATCACCTCTCGCACTTGACCCTTTACCTTCGGTGAGCCCTCATATTGATGGTTCTTCGAGATATCCTCAACACCATCCCATCACGACGACTTCGTAGCTCAAGTGGTCAGAGCGTGTGGCCACAATCACCCTGCCCGTGTTGCCGCTGTCGCGGTACGGCGGGCGGGTGTCCACATAGTCCTATGTTCGACTCATAGCGAGGTCATTCCTCTTTTGCTGCTCGCTTCTATGCGCGTGAAAGATCTCCTTTTTGCTTGAATCCTTTTTGCTTCCGCAGGATTTCACAGCCCTCATCTCTCACTGCGCCAATCAGCCCTTAGCAATGTCGCCTCCGCATCTTCCTCTTACTCACCACTTTTCCGTGTGCCCTCATATTGTTTCTGAAACACTCCTCACCTCAGCAACATCCTTATTGACATCGCTTTTCGGCTCCTGACCTCGTAGCTCAGTGGTAGAGCATGTGGCCGCAATCATCGAGGCCGCGGCTCGACTGAAGCATTGCTGCAGCAATCGTTCGGACGTTGAAGCGGCGGGCACCACAATGTCCTAGGTTCAATCCTTAGCGAGGTCTTCACTTTTTGTGCTCGATATATCTATCACCTTCAATGTCCTTGCCGTGCAGTATTTTAGTGGCACGTCCATACAATGAATTTCGACGCTTCGCATTCGACCTGATTTTTTCTTTGTTAGACATTTTCACCTCGACCTGTTTTGTTAGCGTGCTAAGTGACGTGCACGAACACCAATCGATAAGTGCTCTTGCCAGAGTTGGGGGCAGAATAATATAAAATATACATTTCCTAACACAGTAATGCCTTTACCATCGTTTCCAGGTATTCTGCTTTCGTAATGGTTTCGTCCCGTTGCGCCCGCTCTGCAAAAGATGCTTCCATCCACGTAGAAGTAGATCTTCCTTCATTCTTCTCCAGACTCTTAATGCTGCGACCATTCAATGGTGTTGAGATCCACACCTTCTTGCACCAACTCCCATAGCGGACTGAGCTCGCGCAAGAACGTCACTCGCTCTCTGACGGCGTTGAGCACGTAGTCGATCTCAGCATCGGTAGTGAAACGCCCAATACCAAAACGGATCGAGCTGTGGGCAGATTCATCAGAGTTTCCAAGTGCTCTCAGCACATATGATGGCTCAAGCGAGGCTGACGTGCACGCGGATCCAGAGCTGAGTGCGATATCCTTCAGGGCCATGAGCAATGACTCGCCTTCCACGTACGCAAAGGAGATGTTGACGCAGCCTGGGTATCGGCGTGAGGGGTCGCCGTTGAAAGAAGTGTGCTCCATAGCCAAAAGCCCTGACGAGAGTCGGTTGGAGAGCTCGCTGATGCGCTTGTGGTCATACTGCCAGACTGTCAGCTTTCGTTTGCACGTCAATGCGGTAAAAGTCGAATGTGTCATTGTCGAATCATAACCCCTGCTGTGTTACAGCATACAGTGCACCGGTCAAAATGCGCTCAGAAAGCCATGCATGTATGAAGCATATAATCATGTTGAATGAAGCGGGTACGAGGGATTGAATGCTTACCTCCATTTCTTCCTTGCATATTCTTGCTGCTTCGCCCATACCGATGATGAGAGGCGGCGCCAGAGTTCCAGAACGTAGACCTCTTTCCTGTCCTCCACCCGAAATAATGGGGTCGAGTCTCACACGCGGCCGTCTTCGCACATAGCAAGCTCCAATTCCCTTCGGTCCATAGATCTTGTGCCCAGAGATGGACATGAGGTCGACATTCATTTTGTTGACATCGATGGGGATCTTGCCCACGGCTTGCGCTGCATCGGTGTGGAAATATATCTTCTTACTCCTGCACAGCTTGCCGATTTCCTCCACGGGCTGTACCACGCCGATTTCGTTGTTCACGGTCATAATGGACACCAGACATGTCTCAGGCCGCATGGCCTTTTCAAGCTCTTCCATACTGACCAAGCCGTTCGACTGCACTGGCAAATATGTCACTTCGAAGCCTTCGTCTTGCAAATGCCGACAGCTGTCCAAGACACATTTGTGCTCGGTCTGAGCAGTGATGATGTGATTCTTCTTGCCGCCCTTCTTGAAGAAGCGTGCGACGCCCTTGACACTCATGTTGTTGCTTTCGGTGGCACCACTCGTGAAGATAATCTCCTTTGCATCAGCTCCAATGAGATTGGCAATGTGCTGTCGAGCATCTTCGACGGCCTTGTCTGTTTCCCACCCGTAGGCATGTGTTCGTGAATGGGGATTGCCATACAGGCCTGTGTAGAAAGGGAGCATTGCGTCGAGCACTCGTGGATCAGTGGGCGTAGTTGCCTGTGCATCAAGATAGATGGGCCGTGTTCCAGTGTCCATGACAGAGGCGGTCTTCATTATTCCAGCGACTGGGCTCATGGCGGCGTCGGCGGAGATGTTGGTATCGGGCATGGTAGCATCCTTGGGCTTGATGCCCGTCTCGGCGAGAAAGGCACGCTGATCCTGTCGAATGGTATTCTCGATATTGACGGTGGCGTTATGCGGTTTGGACTCGGAGACATAGTTTCTGCGCGACCTCGCAGCGATGCATGCGCGGGGCACGAAGGACGCCTGCGTCGACGTCGAAGCCCGGCGCGCGCATTGGCGGAGGGCCTGGCGGGCAGCGGTAGGGGCGATGTTCGACATGGCCGGGGGCGGTGCGTTGATGGCGATGGCGAGTCTTCGATGCGCAATGGACTGGAGCTCCGCCAAAGTCAACGACGACAAAAGATGGGCTGACTAAACAATGCCGACTCTCCGACCGGCCGGCACGAGGCGCGGCGTGGCGTGGCGAGGATGGGTGTGGCTGCCGTTGCGTCATGTTCTCCCAAGCCCGCCCACGCAGGCAGATGCAAGAAACGACCGACCGACAGATGCTGCTGCGAGCGTTCTGGGGCGCGTGTCGCACGGCGGATGCTGGTGGAATTGGTCTCTGGGCCTGTGTCTCGCAGCAACCTGTCCATGCTGCACCGCGACGTGACAGACAAACACGCCGATCGCGCCCATAAACGAATCTTCGTCGCCGTTCTTGGCCATTGCTCCCGCTAAGCCTCATCATCGCGCGCATCCAACTCTCCGTCCTCCTCCACGGCCGCCTCGGCCACCCTCCTCCTGCCCTTCCACCTGCAATTGGCAGCTTGGGACGACACACACTGTATACTGCTTGCGTTCCGACCGCGCAACACCGCCGCCATGAGTTGGAAAGGCTTTACCAAGGGCGCCGTTCGGGTACAATCTCACTGCCTATTCACAGCTTCCACGAGAGACCATGGCCCGGCTGACAGCTTCGACAGGCGCCCCAAATGGTGAAGCAAAAGTTCAACATGGGTGAGATCACCAAAGACGCCATCTACATCGACGCCGAGCGCCGCTTTGCCGATCTAGAGCGCGAAACGAAGAAGCTGCACGATGAGTCGAAGAAGTACTTTGATGCGATCAACGGCATGCTGGACCACCAGATCGAATTCTCTAAAGCATGTGCCGAGATCTACAAACCCATATCAGGCCGAGCGAGTGATCCGGACTCTTACGTGATTGACGGTAACCCGGAGGGCATTCGCGCCTGCGAGGAATACGAGCAGATTGTGCAAGAGCTCAAGGCCAGTCTTGCGCCCGAATTGGAAATGATCGAGACGCGGATCGTAAAACCAGCAGATGAGCTCATGGAGATTGTCAAAGTGGTGCGAAAAGCGTGCGTGAAGCGTGACCACAAGCAGATCGATTACGATCGGCACAACGCGACCCTCAAGGCGCTCCAAGATAAAAAGGA
>JAASLG010001752.1:0-17858 GCA_013365235.1 Cercospora sesami
TAGGCCTCACAATCTTGGGCTGAGCCCGTGGCTGTCTGGGGCGAATGCGAGCTGCGCTTGCACCAGCGTTCTTGCGACAGCACAGCTGGACTTCGCGGGTCGATAAGCGTCGGCAGACATGGCTTTGCTTTTTCTGCGTTGTGGTAAGCTGGTGAGTAAAGAAGCGGAAAGACAGAGAAGGTTGTCGGTGTCCCGAAGAAGCTTCCATACCAAGCTTGTCCGCGCTTGGTCAGCCGCTATGACCGCATCTCGACCACCTTTCGCACGCCAACGCCATTTCTGTTTTCTCGCCAAAATTGCCTGCCCGCTAAGCAGCGAAGCACTCTGGATACCAGTGAGAACGAGCGCGAGAAAGCAGGAATCCTCCAACAGACCATCAAAGTCCGCCGAATTCACATCAACAAGGATCAACCCGCCGCACGACTCAGACAATGGCAGAAACTGCACCAGCAACACCTGCGGCCAACGGCGCCAACGATCAGAACACAGGAGGACGCGGAGGCCGAGGCAGAGGCGGTCAGAGAGGCGGCGCGTCGCGTGGAGGCTCGTCGAACAGCTTCAATGGCGCTCCCAACGAACGAGGGTATGATAGAGCCGGACCCGAAAGCAGAGGAAATCGAGGGCGGGGCAGAGGCAGAGGGCGGGGCGGAAGAGGTGGTCGTGGCGACGCAAACCACAACAACCGCGACAGAGCATTCAGCAACAGCCAACAGGACTCATCCGCAGTACAACCGCCTCCGCAGCCTGGTGGGCCGGGCGTCTTTGGTGCTCGCCTGACCAAAGACGCCGCGGAGAAAACCCAAGGCGAGGGCGCAGGGGCGGAGGTTGAGGGCGGCGACGACGTCGAGGCGGAAGTGTGCTTCATTTGCGCATCTCCGGTTTCGCACAACAGCGTTGCGCCCTGCAATCACCGCACCTGCCACATTTGCGCCCTACGACTGCGTGCGCTGTACAAGACCAAGGCTTGTGCGCATTGCAGAACGGAGGCCGCCAATGTGATATTCACGGATGATGCTGAGAAGAGATATGAGGACTACAAGGAAGGAGACTACTTCAAAGAGGACAAGAACTTGGGCATCAGCTACGAGAAAGCCGAGATCTTCGAGGATACCGTCTTGCTGTTGCGGTACAACTGTCCAGACGAGGGCTGCGATGTTGCCTGTCTTGGCTGGCCGGACCTACATCGACATGTGAAGACTGTGCACCAGAAAGTTATGTGTGATCTCTGCACAAGGAACAAGAAGGTCTTCACTCACGAGCATGAACTTTTCACACACGCGGAGCTGAAACGACACGAAAAGTTTGGAGACGACAACCCGGGAGCTGTTGATCAGAGTGGATTCAAGGGTCATCCAGAGTGTGGGTTCTGCAGAAGACGCTTCTACGGCGATGATGAACTTTTCTCTCATTGTCGTGAGCGCCACGAAAGGTGCCACTTATGCGACAGAAGAAATGGAGGGAACAGTCCTCAATACTTTCTGAACTACGATGCTCTGGAGAAGCATTTCAACAAGGACCATTTCCCATGCCCCGACAGAGAGTGTCAGGAGAAGAAGTTCGTGGTGTTCGACTCAGAGATGGACTTGAAGGCACATCAAATCGAACAACATCCCAATGGACTCACAAAGGATGCCCGGAGAGTGGACCTCTCTTCCTTCGATTATCGGCCTCAATACCAAGAACCTACACGTGGCAGGGGAGGTAGGCGAGGAGGCCGCGGACGTGATCCGAACGCAGAGCCTATGCCAGCGGCCTCAGCCGGTAACTTGAGCCGAGCGGAACTCGCTCACCAGCGGGAGCGCGAGATCCACAGTGCACAGTCTGTGACAGCTCGCTCATTCGGAGGTCAATTGACAGCACCAAGTCCTGCTCAAGCCTCATCAAGGCCAGCACCTGCTCCAGCTCAACAAGCTCCAGCTGCAGCCGCGCCACCATCACCTCGACCAGCTGCAGCGCTTACGCCGCAAGACCAAGCACGTCAGCTGAGACATGCCGCTGTGAACGAGCGCGCTTCAAACTTGGCACGCAATGAGAAGGTCAAGATGGACGAGTTCCGTGAGCGTGTCTCCGCATATACGAGGGGCGGGATTTCAGCTGGCGATCTCATCGACGCATTTTTTGCTATTTTCGACACATCATCAAATGAGATTGGTAAGCTCATCAACGAACTGTCAGACATCTTCGAGGTTCCCGGCAAGCGCGAAGGATTGCTCAAAGCATGGGCAGACTGGAAAGCGGTAAATGAAGATTACCCGACTCTACCAGGACCTGCTGGTGCAAACACAACTGCAGCTGGAGTCCTCGGTAAAGGCGTCGGTGCGTCGCGTGTGCTGAAGCTCAAGAGCTCTACAGCCAAAAGTTCACAATCGGCTGTATCTCGACAGGCATCATGGGCTTCTGCCGGTAGCTCTTCTGCAGCGTCCTCCAGCAATCCCTTCCCATCACTCCCTCCTCGCAATGGCGGGCCGTCATTAGCGGGTCGGGGCAATGCAGCGCCTGCTCCTACGCCTAGCTGGCTCGCTGTTCGACCGGCAGCAGGCTCTAGTGGCCAGTCACCTGCATTAACGCCTTCAAGCTCTGCCCGCGCGTCGCCTGCTATTGGCGCTCGTCAAGCACCAGCAAACGTCAGAAGCTCGGAACTGTTCCCTGCTCTTCCAGCAGCGAAGAAGCCTACCAGCACTGTCTTCTCACCCGGCTACACTGGACGAGGGATTATTAGAAATAATTCCGGGACACCCAATGTCAGCGCGTGGGGAGGAGGCAGCGGTACCACTACTCCGGCTGCAGAAACGTCGGCGCAAGCGGATGAGAACGTTGCAAGGAAAGGTAAGAAGGGGAAACAAATCATGTTCAAATGGGGCTAGGTCACTCGAGTTCCCAGCACGGATGCTTCTCACCAGGATTGTATCTCGATGTGACGCCTCAGCAACGTTATCTCTTCATTGCTACGTAATTTGATATTGCAGTAGCAAATGCTTGCACTCGGCAACGCAACAGGATAGACCTCTTTGCTGCTGAGACGAAACATACAACAAGCAATAAATGATCACCACAGACTTTCTTCCCTGGTCTCAACATTTTTCGCAAGCACTTTGCATTTGATTTCTGCTTGCTACCCACCTTGCCAGTCATCCAGCGCAGCAAACCTACAGCTATACAAAATGTGGCAGACTCTTGCCTCTCAGCATACTTCCTCGCACAGATCGGAACGTCAACCGCAGCAAAAAGTTCAGGACCCACAGCATCAACAGCAGCAACAGCAACATCAACCACGAGATCATTTTCACCATCAAACATGTCTGCAAGCGAAGCTATCTATGCTCATGGCGTGCGATCGCCGAGCACTGTCGTCGACATACCTTCATTCACAGCCTATCTGATACAAGAACGTGATGAGATTGTCATCCCACTCCGAGATGGCAAGAATGATACAGGTTCCAGCAAAGATTCCGACGAGTTCGGCAAGGTCCAAACCGCACGATGGAATCGCCTCAAAGATCATCTGGACATGCTCGAGAAGTCGCATGTGAACGCTGAACTTCTCGGAGGGGAAGTGGCGCTCGCAAACACTTTACAGATCATCTGCACCGATCCTGTCTTCAACGGTACGGATTGCAGAAAGGCAGCCCAAATGCTGCAACAACGCTATGCGCAACCAGATCTTGGCACGCACAAGACCGTCACTATCGGCCCGTCGAAGGGCAAGCCCAACTGTAGGAAGTATTTCCACAACGGCCTCACTCCTGGCAAGACGTGGCGCAAGACCGAAACAGACCCCGCGTCCCATCAAGCTCTCAAGGCTGGCGCTCACGGCCTTACACAAGGTGGCATCTACGGACATCCGCTGTCTGGTGCCTATTCCGTAACACTCAGGTTCAGCAAGAGCAAGCTGAACCATGACGATGGCACCAGGATCCTGTACGGAACTCGAGGAGGTCGCAAGGCAAGAAACCCTACATCTCTGCCCGCCCCGAACCGCGAGACTCTTTCTCTCCGTGCTTCAATCCGCACCATGATACCTGTTCGCGTGCTTCGCTTTACATCTGCTGGGGGCAAGCGGGGACAATACGGTCCAGCGGAGGGCTGGCGATATGACGGCTTGTACAAGGTTACCGCCGTTGAAACGGCCGCGAATAAACATGGTGGGCTGTTCGAGCAGTTCACTCTGGAACGTTTGCCACTCGAAGACAACAAGGGCTGGTCGCTTGCCGACTGTTACCGTGGAGAGAAGAGCTCCGAGGAGGATGCCCGCAAGCAGACGAAGGAGAAACTTGAAGCTGACAAAGAGGTTGCTGACGCCCAAGCTGAGCGCCAATTCTTCAAAATCACAGTCAAACAGGCTGATGGCGAATCTGGCCATGCTCAGAGCGCGCCCTCTGACGTTCCTGCAGAGACGACGGAGCAAGAGAGTGATCAGGAGTCTGAGGAGGGGTATGAGGAGTCTGACAGCGATGAGTCGGCGGATGACGAGGGCGACGACTGACCGTAGATTACTTTGAGCATGATGGCATGCAGCGTTGCTGAGATAACGTTCTCTCATTATTGAGCCGAGATCTCCAATATTTGAAGCATGCTAATGAGAGCGCAGATAGCTCATCAAGGCGGAAAGAGCCTCGCAATCTACTTGAAACTCATCTTCCCCTTTCCGCCTCCTTGTGTTTACCATCACAGCTCAAATGATATTCTTGTCACACCCATTGATCACATTTCGCGATCTGATCTGACCTGCCTAGATGTTTACACCTCACTTCGAAAATCGTCATGGGCTTCCAAGCACAGCCTCCCGTCCGAGCTTCCATGAATCATTCCACAGCAACGAGAAGCTCCCAGTGATACTGGCACACCTCAACGTCCCCATCTCTGCCATAGACAAGTAAAGCGTCTCTCTCCCTTCCCGAATTTTGCACTTGATCTGACATAAAACGCTAACAAAAACCAACATCATACTCGTCATGTACAACCGTAGTGCAATCGATGTGCTACAGTAAACTGCTAACGTACCATGCAGTCGATCATGACCCAAGAAACCCAAGACAGCGTCCACAATAAAACGCTCCCGAACACCCAGCGTCAAAAGTTGCACCAAATCCCCACAATCGTCACATCTATATACGATGGCGTTGTCATACAAAGCACGAGAATCTTGCAACACCGTGGCTGTCCCAAAAAGACTGGCAACATTTGACAAATCTGACTGTCGTGGAACTCGTACCTTGCAGGTAGAACATATCTCGTGTACATCCGCATTCAACACCGCATACAGACCGAACGTACTCCGTCCACCATCTTATCAACAACAATATACCCCGAAGATACAACTCAGTCCCACGTGTTCGCGTCCTTCATCGAAGATCAACCCGCTATTCCGCCGTCCGACTATTGACAAACTCCGCCACCCTCTAACCCCAGCCTTTAGCCAAGCGTCCCCGAAATCGAGCATCGAAATCGGCACGACTCCAGCTTTGCCCTTTCCCCATCATGTCTCAGAAACCATTATCCGCCGAGCGAAGTCCTGCCCTACGTCCCTTGTACAGATCAGCTGACGCAATCTGAAGAAAGAGAAGCGCGGCCCAGTAATCACCCGCGCTTAGATATCGGTACATAGTCCTTGCTAACAAGAAGTACCGTACCGCGGCCTACTCGGCTTCAATACGGAGCGGGATTTAAATGTAGTGTACGATCTCAGTGAAGACAAGAAAGTCATCTGCATTAGTCGTCGAGGGTCAATAGATCAAGAAGATAGCGTTGGCACTGTTGGCACCTGATCAAGAACAAGCTGGCGCGGCTAAGTTAGCAGCTTGGGAGATCCCTGGTATCGAGCTTCTCGAGCAGGGGTGCTTTTGGCGGGAGACTTTCGATGAAATGATATGGTATGGCGTGGATGAGGTGCTCGTTGCTCACCACTCTTGCAGCAGTAGAGCAGAATCTCGTTATCTGTCTCGTGATACTGTATGCTCAGGTGCAATCTGATAAGGGTATTCGTACGGCCGATGCCAAGTGCGGACTATGTTCTTCACGCAGTAAAGCCATGAAACCGGCGGAATCCAACCTGCGGCGTAAGACTTCAGCATGAGCTGATGAATGCCACCACCACCGTGATGACCGTCACAGTCATCGTTCGCTGTTCTCCGATGCTCTCGCTCTCCGTATTCGTGCATCTCACTCATGTGCTCTTCATCACATGCGGTCTGCAGGAGGATGGTCCATCGGCCGTCGTAAGCCCGCCTCGTCGCTCGAAATAGAGTCCAGCGCAAGTTCCTGCATAAGCCTCATCGCTCATGGTGTCGCTGTACCTACAGTAGCCGCACAGTAGCACCTACATCTCAGCTCTCGGCAGTAGTGCGATACAGTACTCTGTAGATGCAAATTACACTGGCCCGCTGTCGCGCGAAGTACCTGCATAAGCTCTCTGCCATCTGCATGTCCTATACACAAGTGTCCGGAGATGGTGAAACAAATGCAGCGCGGCAAGCCTGTCGGAGTCCAGCAAACCTACGTTAGACGCGATGGCGTCAAGCGTCAAAATTCCCAGGTACCTTTCGCACGTGAAGAGTCTTAGCGCGGCGTGCAGCTTGCAGAAAGCTGTGGGAAAATTTGAGTGAGACTTGAGAGCAACGCGGCTTCGCCACACTAGGCACGTCCAAGAGCTGCATTGCACGAATGCAGAACACGGTGTTACTTGGCTGTGGAGAGGCCCGATGAGAGGTCTCGGGCAGATGCGGCCAGATTATTGACCGCGGTTCTCAGTCTTGCCGGCTTTCGCCACGATCGCGTGCCATCGCCATGTTGTATGGCCGACAGACAAGCCGAGTAGTGGAAGGAAGGTGGTATTTGAAAGTGGCTTCACGTGGATGCCGCGTGGCTTCTCGAGCGCTGGGTTCCAATTTGCAGGATGTGTCATGGTCGTTGCCATGTCGAGTCTGCTGAGATTGACAGCGGAAGAAGGCGATATTCCAGAACTTGATGAAAAGGTGTCGTTGAATTGATCGATGAGATGGAGGCATCAGATCTAAGCATGTGTCAGCAACGTCCATGCCGTAGCTATCTTCTATGGTCTCTTTCCCGTTCGCGATCACGATCTCGTCGATCTCTGTCCCGATGTCTCTCTCGGCCACTGTCTTCGTGGTCTCTGTGTCTTCGGGAACTTTCGCGGTCGTAGTCGTCCTCACGCTCCCGCTTCCTGCGTCGCTCCTTTTCTTTGCGTCGGCGATACTCGTCTTCACTCTCTGAGTCGTAATGGCGACGCCGCCGGTCACGATCATGACGATCTTCCTTGCCGTGCTTGCGGTCTCTGGAGTCGTCTCGACCCTTATCCCTGCGTCGATCTCGAGAATCGTCTCTACGCCTTTTGTCACGTTCTTTCTGGTCGAATTCCATTTCATACTTCCGACGTTCGTCATCCTGCTTCTTCTTCTCCAGTTCCTCCTCGGTGTACGTCTTCCCGGTCTTCTTGTCTCTGATCAGAACTGGGTTGTAGATCTTCGCCTCCTTGCCCCGGGCAGCTTTGCCCCATGCTCCGATCTCCTGTGTGATGGCAGCATTCTCCTTCGCACCTATGCCCAGCAGAGCTGCTCGGCGCTCAGGCGGCTTGCCAGAGTCTTTGACAATCTTCTTTCCTTTCTGGCTACCAATGCCTTCACCATCTTTCCAACCCATGCCACGAAGTAGAGCCGCTCCAAATTGTTCTACTGGTACCCGCGCATAGTCATCCAGGGTAGCCATATCAGGCGCAGACGCAATGTCATGATCGAACGCATCTTCCTCGGTCATAGTCCCGTTGCGGCCTTCGATCACCAAAGTCTTGTCTGTTGATGTCTTGCCCAAGAGAGCGTCCATGGCCAGCTCATCATCCGTCTTCGGTTTGGCAGTTTCGACATTCTCCTCGGTCGTCTGACTTGGCCCAGTATCTTCTCCAGTGCCCGACATCTCCTCGTCTTCTGCATCGTCGCCTTTCTTGTAGGTGTTCAGTCCAAACTTCGGCTTGCTGGCTTCCACTCGGGCCTCCACCTCCCGCATCCTCTCATTCAAGGCTTCGCTGTTACCGCTTTGACCCTCTGGCAGGCCACTCTTCTGCCTCTTGCGCTGATTCGCCTTATCTCGCCAATCACGATTGGCCTGCGGTGCAATAGTCAAAGGTCCTTCTTCCTCCTTCTTGCTATTGACATCGACTGCGCCGCCTGCTTTGGAGTCGAAATGCGACACCTTCTCCGTCCTCCCCAACGCCGAGCCATCATCCTCTTCCTCGTACAGCGCGGCGCGAGGTCGCTTGACGCCATTCGCAGGCGGCGGAGCCTTACGCGCTGTGCCCAGCGACAATGAGATCTTGTTGCCGCTCATGTTGGTGGAGATGTGAAATGGTACATTGTATTGGCTTGCTTGCGTCAGAAAATCAACAACATCTACAACATGACTCGCTTTGCCCGCTTAGCTAAGCCAACTTCAGCCGACTCTTCGGCAAAGCACCACAGTGAACATCATCGTGCAGATTAAGAGCGCTTCTATGCATTTTTCCTATTCCAACTTCATGTCGCGCAATTCTTGCAGCAAGTAACTTCTTCATGCAATAATACTGCATTGCGACAGAGTCGCGTCAGAACTCATGACTTGTGGTTTGCCGATATTTCAACCTCCGATCCGGCTCATGAAACAAGCAGCACCACCACGAGGCTGAAGCAATTGGATCAAGAGATGCAGACGACTCGAAACCGCTTGCGATCGTCTGCGACTCATCGCAGACACTTCGATGTGAAATCACCTCCGTAATCTGGTCGACGTGCAAACCAGGCTGCCATGTATGCGTTCAGACACCTCCGCGTTGCATCTTCACACGAAAAGACGAATGTTATCTTGAAGCCACTCTGCAAGCCCAGACCACGAGGTGGTGTTGGTGGTTGTCCAATATGATCTTCATATTATTGCATGCTGCACGACGACTCTTCTTAACGCCTTATCCTAAGGCTGCATGCCTGACACGCAGTGCATGAACTCTCCGATAGCGTTCAGCTGTCAAGAACCACAGGCGCGCCGGACTCATGGTTTTGTCCGAATTTTTGTGTTCGCATCAAGAATGCCCCGTGCAGGCATATCCTGGTGGAGCTTGACAGCCTACCGTGACTTCCTGTACCCTTGAGGACCACCTCGCTGGAATCAATATTGAAGTCGTATTTCTGACGTTCGCGCTATGTGGTTGGTGCGGAAGATAGGGGAAGATGGGCTATACAAGCGCTCGCACTCGTCCGGACTCTTCATTTCCTAGAGTGCTTACCACGCTTACGACAACAACACGAAGGCAACTCAAGGAAGAACTTGCCAGGAAATGGGGTGATGTTATTGAAGGCAATCGAAGAGCATGGGAAACTTGCTTACCTTTTCGTCGACAACCCCGGACACTCCTCAAAATCTGGGACGGGAATGCAGCAACGCCCAACGCGACATGGTATGCCACTTCGGACTCCCGATGAAGAAGTCGATTGAAGCGTGGAGCTCCCCCAGCGATGCACAGGTCCATGTCGCGATCACGCAAACAACCACGCTTCAGCAGGGCTGAGCTGCAGCAATTTCCATCTGGAGACGAACTCTAGGATTTATGCGTGCGATGACGTGCTCCGCATGGCAGCAAGATTCCAGGCACACATTCCGCCCTGCAGAAGTTGGCTGGACTTTTGATGAGCCAACAGGTCCATGTCGAAAGACCAGGCCTCGGTGCAACAGCCAATCAACAAATTGTGCTGAGAGACGCGTGTTGTGAACACAATCGAGGACCACCTTCGCATCGAATCCTGCCGGCTCGATAATGACTGGACGATTCCGAGGGTATCTGGAAGGCCGAACGACCTGGTGAGCAGCCGGCTACGGTGGTTGTGGAAAACGTGGACAGTATGCGTTGACACGGCAAGACCTGTACCAGGGTATCCTTAACGATTAATCTATCCAAGGCTGAATTCCGTGTACGACCTTCACAATAGGACTTCGATTAGTTGCGGCATTCAACATGAAGGACCGGACGGAATTCGTCGCGCATCACAACGTGAGGACTATTTGCTGGACGACGCCATAGACGACGATTGGTGTTGAGATCGAATCCAATAAACACAAACTTTGTCTCACTCAGTCGGAGCGGAGGTTTCCGCCGCGACGAAAGATTTCGCGAACGATGAGAGGGCCCTTGGAAGATGACTGAGGACCCCAGAAACAGTCATCAACGTCCAGGCGGAGGTTTCTGACAACAGCAACGATACGTGCGGGGACGCTCGAACAAGACAGCCAGGGTCGCGTGAAGCTCATATTACCAAGGACGTGTACTGGTCGTTATGGTGGAGCTCCAACGAGAGCCCTGCTTAAGAAACCCGCAACCTGGAAGCAGAAAAACGTTGTATCCTGCCTCCAGCTCTGCAGGTGCAGTCTTCATCTCCAGGACTTTGGCAGTCTATTCTCGGTAACCTGGCCGCTTCGGCGAACGAGTCATGCAAGAAAGTCGTTGCAATTCTCCGCGGCTGGCAATGTGCGGCGCGCGGTCCCCGGCGGAAAGACATTCTGTGATTGATGTTGGGAATCAACGCCTCCAACAAAGATGCGAAATCCAACGACGGCGAGCGCCGCGGTGGAAGTACAATGACTCGATGGTTCAAGTCGCTGCTGCAACCAATACGCATTTCATTTATCACACATTCCAATGCTGCAATGATTGGGAACTATGTGCCGCTTGAAGTTGCTCGTCGAAGCCTCTTGACAGCCGTGCGCCGCCGGTCCGGAAGTCTCAGGTCTCGGATGCGGACGCTGAACTACGGCGCCACGCCACATGGCGAATGAGCATCGACACTTTGGAAGCCGAATTCAACCAAGCCCTGTACCTTTGCTGCGAGCTGACCCTCTGGAAGTGAGCGGAAGACCGTGATGAGACCCTTCCCGACGTTCTTCGACTCCCATAGTCGACTTCAACGCGGCAGCAGGAGGACCAGAAATCCATCTCACAGTGTGTTGTGATGACCTGGACTTCCAAAGTGACGACGAGCAACACAACCGGAGGTACACGCGGCATAGAGCCAAGGCTCAACCAGATGTATTAGGAAGGAGAGCACACCTGGTGCCGCACTCAGAGCAACGCCAACTGCCTTTCCAGAAGAACAAAGTGTGGTGATGCTCAGCGATGCATGCGGTGCCACAGCTGTCCATTGTGCCTTTCTTGCAAAACAAGTGAAGCACGCCTCACTTCGTAACAACAACTTCTGTCAACGAGCAGAACAGGTCGAGGCCGTTCCTCGAGGATGACACGGAAGAGCAAGCTGTGTGGAGCCTACTACTTGGGCACTAAATGAGTGCCGCGAAACTGGCTCGCGGGTGTAATGCTGATCCCGTGATGCCGCACTCGTAACGCGATGGTGTTGAACCCTTACCAGTCGCCACAGCACACAGGCTCAATGGGTAAAATGTTGGATCCTGTGGTCTGTAAATGATGAAAAGAACGATCATTCTCGGTCGAATGTCCCAATCAATACCGCCATATTGCACATCGAAACACGGTGATGGCAACACGAACAGTGCATGTATCGGGCGAAGTTGTAGCGAGATTGATGATGGGTGTGCTCGAGCTGGGACCTGCACGAGCTCACCAAAGCTTTGAATCATGATGCTGGCTTCACGAGTGGAAGAGAGCGCGAATGGTGGTAGTTCGGCAGCTCGGCCTTTCGATGGACGGCCCCAGTTCTGGCAATCCTCACCGACGATCGTCGACCGGCTCAAAGGAAGGCCGGGGGTGGAAACTAGCTTCGCGAAGGTCCCAACACGAAAATTACCAACAGCAACAACGCAAACGCCTCCACAAAGGTGTGTGGAATTTGTCTTTCAAGAAACTGTCAGCTCTGGCGAGACCTGTCCGCGAGAGCAGCTGCTTGTTGGAGAGTGTGGAGAAGAGACGCAGACTTGCGGTCGTAGGTTCGCGGTTGTGCCTGTGCCGCGGGGAACATGGCAAGCCGTAGCTCGAAGCCACCGTCCCCGGCAGCTTGGTGGACGGATTCGAGGGCGATCGCGCAAAATGTTGGGACAAATCCCAATTTCGTTTAGGGTCGATCTTGAACAGCTCGAGAAGCTCGCCGCGGTCACTTTTGCCAGTAGCGGCGGCGAAGACGGTGGAAAGTAGTCAAGTCTGCCACCGGGGTCCAGGACCAGAACAAGTAGCGAGGCTCTTGTCCTCGGTATTGCGAACGGCACTACCAGCGGAGTGAGCACTGCCGAGCCCTTGCTGATTTAACAGGCATTGTTGACCAGGACTCGCAAGATTGAACACGAGCCGGACGACACTGATGGAGGAAGCCGCGCAATGAGTGAGTTTACGGCACACCGACTGAGAAATATCGGGCGTCGAGCGCAATGTGTGCGGTGATGGAGTGAATGACTGGCATTGGACGAATGAGGCATTTCCAGATTCGCGTCTCGGCTTGCGAAGCTTCCCCATCTTGCATGTGACAGCGTAGCGGTGATGTCTGTGATGCTCGGACTGTGACAGCTTGGGACAGCTTGGGACAGCTCTCAGCATCTGAGACGACGATAGCGTGTAGCAGTAGTGCTATGCACAGCGGCTCAGCTAGACAGCTGTATGAAACACACGATGCAGGCCACATGTCTACTACTGCATTCGTTCCTGCATGCAGGCATGGTGAAATGCGCGACGTCCGTGAAGCTGAAAAGTCGCAGTGCAGTGCTGTGTACCTGCAGTAGTTCTGCACAAGTGCGCAGACGGGGACGCCTTGTTCCAGCTGCAGCGCGAACGCACCATCGGCGGGGGAGGAGGGCGATAGAATTCCTTGGCGTTGTGCGGGCTGCTTTGGTTATTTTTGCACTCGCAGCCAGCGAAACAGAGTTGTGCATAAACGCACAATAGCGTGCATTATTCCGTTCTGGCGCACTGCCTAACAATTGATGAGATGATGGAAGCGGCACGCCGAGTCTCGGAATTGGGCATCAGCACCACGCCGCTCCGTCCGAAGGCTTTGCGGTGCTCATCAAACACGGCGAGCTGATGGTATAGCACGTTCTCATTGAACAATGATGCGCATCTGAACCACGCTGCAGATGATGCTCCATGTCGTGTCAAGTGGGCTGAGTGTCCATGGCCCCGAGGTGCAGCCTCACGCAGCAAAGATCAAGAAATGTGGGCCGGTTTTCGCGAGATTGTGTTTGACGCGTCCTTCTCGAAGGCGATCACTGCCTTCTAGTTTGATACAGCCCGTCGGTAGTGATTGATTTTGATTAATGCGACCCTGTGCGATGGGTGGACGGTGGAGTGCAGTGGGCCACGACACAACGGCCAAGCAGGTTTGTGTTTTGCGGCACGCGTTTCTGTATGGCCGGCGCGACTGCTTTTTTGGTTCCTGCGAGATGGGATTGGGGGGAGGGTGAGTGGGAGCAAACGCGCTGCGCGTCAGAGTGAAACAGCGAGCGGAAGGCGGGCGCAACTGCTCTGCGCTGCTCTCTGGCCCAGCTGTTGGTCCATCTCCGCACCGTGGAACAGTGACCTTTTTGGGGACCGGTGCCTGCAGCAGACACCTAGTCGTGTGTTTCAGCACAACAGACCAGCCCTGCACCGTTCATCCGACACGGGACGACGACGACGCGTCGACACAGACTCGGCTCTGACAGGATGCCCTCGGCCGCCTGCCATGGGTGCTGCCACCTGCCCACTGGGAGCTGCTGCAGCGACGGTGAGCATCGCGCCGTGTCTTGCCCAACTCTGCCCTCCCACGCACCCAGCGCAACCGCACGAATGGCGACGTCGCGGCCACAATGTGCGTGATGGGTGGCAAGCGCTATTGGAAAGCTGTTCACACACATCTCTCACAGACTCACACACACGCCCTCGCTCTCACACGTCGGAGAAATGGTGTGCAGCTAATCACAGCCGAGGGTCGTGCTGCGCGGTGATATTGACTTCCGGCAACCGCTATCGATTGGGGTGGGAGCCGTGTTCGATAGGCTGAGGTGGCGTGGCGCGTCTGGCCAGTGTCGCTTCGAGTGCTCGTATCGAGAACGTGTGTGGCCAGAAGACGGCGACGCCAGCGATCACAGCATCTCAACACGTCGACGAAGGCGACACGGCAGGCTGCAGTGTGCGTCGACCGCCGATAGTGATGGGGAAGAGAAAACAGCACCACTCCGCCCGGATTGGGCGACGGACTGGTTGCGCGCAACACGCAGCGGATTCCGAGCTGCACGAGAGCAGTCATTGAATAGCAACATGCCGTCAGCGTGCAGTGCGGCGACGAGAACCGAAGATGCGGCTGTGGGTGATGTGTCGTGTGTGTGTGGCCAAACAGGTCCATCAATCACCGTCTGCGACATCCATTGCGGCACTCCGATTGATTCATGAACAATCGCCCGCAGACGAGGCTACTGCTGACACCGCATCCACAGCTGAGGTGAGAGGGTGTGGGCGGGTGTCGTGCATGGCGGACGCCGCAGTCGAGCCCAACGAGTGCAGTAGAGACACATACGGTGCTACGGTGCTCTGCGCAGTAGTAGTAGAGACATGCGGTCGCAGACGGCGCGACCGAGGCGCGTCCAGCAGACAGACAGCAACATCACAGCAGTGTGATGATATCGATGCTGCAGCGGGCGTCGCGCTGGCGTGAAAAGGTCGGCGGGCAATACGGTGCTGCGCCTTCACGCTGCAGCGATTTTTGGCCAGGTGTGCAGCTTGACGAGCCAACCACGACTGCATGCTGCATGGGCCAGAGCAGACGCATTAGCGTGGGTGCCGGGGTGAGCGTACCTGCAGCCGTGGGCGGGCTGTGAGAGGCTGCATGAGTGGTCGTGTCTTGGGAGACGCTTCGTCGGCCTCTTGCGCCTGTGCGTCCAAGCCCATGGATCCAGCATCCGTCGGGAGCGGTCCCCATGAGCCAGCTCGAATCGCGCGTGGACTACCGCAGCACTAACTTTTGTACCTGGCTAACGCTTTTGGGCATGACCTTCGAGCGCCGCGCCCGCTGATCTGTCTTTATCGCTGCTCTTCGCAGTTCCAACGCCTGGGTCCAGGGTTTATCTTAAACTGGTCGTTCTCTACCGTCCCTCTCTATCAATCGTCATCTCTGCTCTTTCTTCTTATCACTGTCCTGTTCCCTTTAAGGTGCCAATCCGATCTGTGCTTTTGTGCATTCAGAGGGGACCACCACCTCGTCACTCCTTAGGAACTGTTAACCCACATACACCCGCCGTGTACGACCATCGACGATACATACCATCATCACCACGCCCAGCGACCAACTCCCCAAACCATCACCACACTCTCTACCACCACCATCGTCGACTTGGATCGCGATCTGTATTGTCTGCCTGGACCCTGTATAGTGCATACCACCTGTTCACGACAATCCACACAACTTAATCGACGCCACTCTCGAAACATATCTTGGATGCGTTTCGGGAGCTTTGCTGCAATCTAGGAATTTATCCGGTCAGTCACCGATCACGACATCATCGCGGACAACGATGTGGCGCCCAGCATATGAACGGCCAGCTAACTGCTACTCAGCATCAATCAGTCCCTCGCAATGGAGTACTCACAAACGACCCCACCAATGGGTCAATCACCCTTCTTCTACTACCAACCGGAGCCGAGTCCAGACAACAAGCAGCATGGCCACTTCACGGCACACCCTCAGTACCCACATGGGCTGCCAATGGCCATCGTTCCATCCAGTCCCGGCCAAGTAATGTACTTTCAGCAACAGCCCATGCAACAACGACCACAGTCTGCGAACTCGTACGCGCACTTCCAGCAGCATGCTCAGATCTATGGCCCTCCACCAATGCTCACACCCGATGCCTCGCCTCGCCAACATCAAAAGCCAGCCTACTACGTGCACGCACAGCCGGAAGCTCAAGGTTTGGTGGTCAACACCGAATGCCCGAGCTACTTCCCAGCGACGCCTACACTGTCCGCGTCTTCCGGATCCTTTAGCTCTGCATCCACACCACCAACGACATGCGGCATCCAGCCCACGCCCGTAGACGGCCAAGGCGTCTTCTTCGCGAAGCCACAGATGGTTGCATTTCCTGCAGTCAAGCAGGGCTGTGAAGAGGAGGTCTTTTCAGAAGTGGCAGTAGTGTACTTGGTGCACATGCTAGACCGGGCAAAGCCAATGGGCACTGTTGCGACGGTAGATGTTATCTTCGCATTGATGAATGGGTGGGGTGTCGCTGAGGCTTGGATCAGCCGCAACAATATGCTCCGCGCTCCCGACAGGCATGGTGACGTGCAGCAATTCAATCCCAGGCTGTACCCTCAACTCGTCGGAGACAGCAGACCTCAGTCGTATACCGCTCGCGGCAAAGCTGTGCACGCTCTAATGCAGCGTGTCTCACCGAACGAAGGGCTCGGCAACAGACGGACAAGAGTATAACAAGCGCCGTCAAGCTTTGGACGAGTGGGACGGTGGGACCCTCGGATCTGGTTGTGATTGTTTCCCAAGCTCCCACTGTCCAGGGCTGGCCATCCCGGACACGATGGCGTGGGTGTAACAGGCAAGCAAAAAGCCCATCACGCAGCCGGAGCAATCAGAATGGCAGTGGCATTGCCACCTCCTCGCCCACGCCTGCCCACGAGCGGCGCGCGAGGCGTGTCCTTCCTGCCGACCACTCAACGCCAAGGAGCACCACTGTCCATCAAGGTGTTTGGTGGTAGCACCTAGTGTCAGCCAGTCCCATCCGGTCCTTCAAGAAGCTTTTTGCGCTGTTGCTTCGCATCGACTTGACAATATAAGCACTCGCCTGTGCCTTTGACAATCCCTCGACGCACACGCCCGCAGCAACCATGTCGGAGTGCGACACTGGCAACGAGTTCGATGGCCGCTTGGGACTTCGCATCTCCTCCATCTTCGTCATTCTCGTTGGCTCTGCCTTGGGCGCACTCTTCCCGGTCTATGCCGCACGACATCGTGGCACCGGAGTGCCAGAATGGGCTTTCTTCATCGCCAAGTACTTTGGCTCTGGTGTGATCGTAGCGACGGCGTTCATACATGTGAGTAGCCGACCCAGGTACGCGGGCGCCACTACTGACAGTACAATAGCTTCTAGCGCCGGCTGAGGAAGCCCTGAAGAACGAGTGCCTTACAGGACCAATCACGGAGTACACATGTGCGTGGAGAGCTCCAGCAGCGTGGCTCAGGTATCCAACTAACGAGATGCAGGGGTCGAAGGAATTATCCTCATGACTGTCTTCCTACTGTTCTTCGTCGAGCTTATGACGATGCGCTATGCGAAATTTGGCCACTCCCACGATCATGATGTCGAAGATGTCACACAAGACAAGGCGTTCGCGCTCACCGGTTCGCCCGATCTCAAATATCAGGACGAGCCCAGTGTTTCCACCGCCAACGGCAACGAATGCCCGACCAATCCTCATGTCCCAGGCGATGACCATCTCGGACATGCTAGAGACCACACTGATTCAACATCGACTACCGCTGTGGCCGGGCATAAGACGTTCGACCCGGATTCATACGCTGCACAGATGACGGCCGTCTTCATCTTGGAATTTGGTGTAAGTTGACGTCCCACGAGGCGCGCATTGACCTCCTCACGTGGCTTTGCGATCGAGCGCTGGAACACTTCGCGATGCTAACGAATCCAAGGTCATCTTCCACTCTATCTTCATCGGTCTCACCTTGGCCGTATCCGGTTCAGAATTTGACACTCTTTACGTTGTCTTGACTTTCCACCAGACCTTCGAGGGACTCGCACTAGGCTCGAGACTTGGAAGCATCAACTGGCCACAATCTAAGCGATTCACCCCATACCTGCTCGGACTAGGATATGCCGTGTCAACACCCATTGCCATTGGAATCGGTCTCGGCGTGCGTGCCACC
>JAASLG010001755.1:0-16749 GCA_013365235.1 Cercospora sesami
CTCATCAATAAGGCATTCGACATGGTGTCCTCCTCGTGGAGTAGCAACTCAGTTCCTCGATCAACAACCGAAATCACTGCAGGAGTGGAAGAACGCCGGCCACCCGTCATTTCTGGCCCAACACCTCCATACGAACCCTGGACCCGTACCTCGATTGGAGATGAGTTTATCGGCATTCGCGGCTGGCCATCTCGAGGAGGAGTGATTGCTCTTGACGACGCTACTGTCGTTGATTTCGAATTCTTGGACATGAATCCACTGGATCCGCCTCTCAGGCGCGATACAAATCAAACGAGGGAGGACGAGTTCTGCCAACAACTCCTGCTTCTTGGAGCAAAGTGGTATGACAGCGAGGAACGCTACAGATATGTGGGTCAAGTCAAATTTGCGGTTGAGAACGGGCTTGGGAAACGTGAGAATGGAGAAGGCTTACCTCCGCCGACAGAAAGGGAAAGTCGTTGGATATGTGTAGGCTGGCCCAGCACTGGGGGGTTGTGGGTGGCCGAGTTCGAGATGGTATGGGGCTTTGAAGGCGATGATGAAAATTTGCCACCGAGTGAACTAGCGCTTGCTAGGGTCCGCCTGGCAAGAACGATGGATGAGAGATGTTTTCTGCTCAAGACTCTCTATGGCGCGACCTTCTATCAAAAGCTTGAGGATTACAAGGGGCAGGGCTTCTTGAGGGCCTGGGAATGGAAGCGAGGGGGAGAGGTGGGCGATCTTCTAATGCCGAAAGAGACAAGGGAACGCTGGTTCGAATCCAAGGGATCGAGACGCCGTCGTGAGGAGAAGCTTGATGTTTAAACAGTGCTGCCCAAGCGTGCACCGCACGCGGCAAGACTGGTAGTATGGCAGCGTGTTATGACCAATCACAATAAAGCCGCGCTAGTGGATGTACGTTACTGAACAATTCTCATACGTATCCCAAACGTTTTGGACATTTCTGCAAGTGCTCGATGAACAGATTGGTATGAATGAAAGGCAGCAATACGATCTATCCAATCAAAGTGAAGCGGCGCTAGTTGATGTACATTGCCAAACGTTTCCGAAACGTATGAGAAACGTTCTGAACATTGTAACGCTGCTCGAGAAGTCAGTCGACATAGATCAAGACGGGACTGAACTGACCAATCGTAGTCAAGCTACGCTAGTAGATGTACGTTGTCAAATGTTTCTAAAACGTTTCCGAAACGTATCGAACATCCCAACACCGCTGGAAGGGACATGTATGTCCAAACGACAAAGTACATGAGCACTTCCCCTTTCGCGAGACCCTTGACCCAAGCTCGTAAAGTATCTATACATGAACAGAATTGCCCCAACCATAAGTTCCAGACCTCGAAGATCTAGACTGATGCTCCAAACGTCGTCGTCAACTCCCCATCCTCAATATACACTCCCGAGAACTGCCAACTCTCCCTGGCAAGACTGGGTCCATCAGCCTCAGGCAACCTCAAGACGCCCAGATGCCAATCTGCTCCGTCAGAGAACGTATTCGCCGCAACAGGTCCCTTGATCAACTCCAAAGCCCCTTCTCCTGTAGCGTGATAGAAAGCAACAGTCTTAGCATCGAAGTCGATCCCATAAGCAACATTGTGCCAGACACCGGGCTCGAGAGTTGCATTCCAATGAGTTTGTCCATCGACGAGCCAGCGTAGAAGGTTTCCTGAGCCGTTGTTCTCTCCATACTTGAGTTCAGTGAAATGGCTTTCGAAGAAACAGAGTTGGTGTTCTTCGTTTTCGGTTGGGGGGTTTGTTTCGCCGTGGGTGATAGAGAAGTGGTAGAAGACTTTGCCTTTGTTGATTGGGGCTTTGGCTGATGGGATAAGTTCGGTTCGCATCATATTCTGGCCGTTCCAGCTTGAAGTCTCGTCAATCGAGATGATGATACCTTGTTCTGAGGATGTGTCGGCTGGGTTTTTGGCATTTGGGCAGAGAGTGATGTAGTCGGAGACATTTTCGGAGCCGTGGATGTAGTATTGGTAGGGTCCGACCTGGTTGGACCAGGACCAGGACTCTAGAAATGAGGCATCGGTGTAGTTGTTCAGGCGGCCGTCCCAAAGGATGGTGGCAGATGTTGTTGAGGCGAGAGCAAGCAACACCCTGAGGGAAGACATGATGGATGAGTGAAGTTAGGCTTGTGTAACGAGTGTAGGTGCTGTGCGAAGGCAGTGGGGAGTAGGCGAAGAATATCTAATATACCTGAGCATGCTTGAGCATGTCGCCGAATGCTTGAGATGCCAAGATTTACCTATATTGCACTCTCTATGACGGAAATTTCAGCTTTAGTATCAGGCAACCTACGTTGATGCCGTGTGGCACAAGTATATTGTCGAGTGTTTTGGTGGTGCTTCAGATTAATTGCTGGTGAGACATCGGTACTGACCTCGTACTCGCTAAGCGTGTCCTGGGCGTACTTTGAAGTTTCGGTCATGTCAGTTCTCGACTTTATTAATGGCGTGGAACAGTAGATAAGATGTATTCGAGCAATGTTATCTGGTAGAGCTGAAGTCCTTACACTTGCTCCATACTCGAAATTCATGCTTGTGCTCGCGCCGACTAGAATCCTGGTAGGTGACAAAGGACTGGCTCTATGTACATAGCCGCCGTGTCAGCACTAGGATAATTTCTCAGTATTGCATCACTCTAAACGTTACTATTGATCGCTAATTCAACCTCAATGCCACTTACAAAGTACTGTAACCTTCTCGAAATTCCGTGGCCAGGGACGACCATCGCGGCAGCCTCCACAGTTCGCTCAATCTCTTCCTCGTTCGCTTTGGGCGTGGCATAATTTTTCCTCGTGGCATGCAGTCTCACACTCGCCTATCTATACATTCTTCTATACTGTGCTGCTAGAAACCAGATCAAAATCAAACTGATGGAACTCATGACGGGACGCCGAGAATCGCGAGTGCCGTGTATCGCATTGGTGGTTCTCCTTCTTCGTAGTGCAAGCGATCACACTCCCAGGTGATGTTGTTGTACGCGTTCATGACGCAGCCGACCGTGTTGAAGATGAAGAACAGCAAGAAGACCAGCCAATACGGCGTGTCTTTGAAGCTGTCACGTCGCACATAAGCCTGGATGAAAGTCGGAAGACAGATAGTCGCTGTCACCTGAGAACTGTCAATACCAGCGGAGCCAGATGAGACGGGGAATGACTTACAATCATTAGACGCTGAAGCCTTACTGCGAGGTACAAATACTGCTTCCTGTCTTTCAGATTGGCCTCATCTCTGGTCCAACTTGCCCTCTGCACCATAAGCGTCGCCGTTTGCAACCACGCGGTTCCCCACAGCACAAGCCAGATTGTCGCACAGGCAATGAATGATTTCGCTTCGGTCCTTCGGTAACTGCCCAGCACAGCAGATGCTATGCAGAAACACCAGGAAGGTATCGTGAAGCAATAGAAGAGGACGGATTCTTGTTTTCGGCCCAGTCCCCAGTGCCGGATGGGTTCAAAGTATTTGTGAGCAGCATGCTCTTCCGCCGTCTCGCCGGGCGCAGGTCCGTATTCATCGGGGTGCTCTCGATGGAACATTTGGGCTTGTTCGACTGTGGTCATATTGGGCAGAGCAGGACCTGAAGTCCCGGAAGGTAGTGGCCAGTTCCAAGGATGTGGTCTGTGGAATGCGCGCTAGAGAGGTGTTCGCGGTGGTTGTTGCTGGTTCAGTTGGCGTCTTTCCAGTCCGTAAGGCGGCCAGCCGCTGTATTCCGGTGTTTTACGCTTGGAAGCAAGTAGTTGGATGTGCGCAGGAAGTTGTATCTGCTGATGTTATGCTGACCCAGCACGGCTGGGGCGCGCGTAATGAGCGATCAGCCGAACGCCGAAAGCGCGCTAGTGTTCTTTGGTGCAGTGTGCAGGGATTCCAATGTCCCGCAGCGTTAAAGTTGAATGATGAACATGGGCAGCAAGCAGCGTGAAGGAGGATGTAGAACTCTCACGGACATGCTGTCGAGGCAGGAGCTTCACCATGGGCCAGTCCTCCAGCCAGATCGCGCAACAATCACAACAAATCGTTATTGCAAGAACGCCTACGCCAGAACTCAGCGACGTCGATCGAGAAGCAGCGCGCGGGCAGCCGGACGAGAGCAACGTGATGGAAACCCTATCTGACCACGACCACACCACAACGATACACTGGAGTCCCATCAATGTGCCGCGACCGAACATTGCAGACGCGCCGCCTCTGTCGCAAGCTATTCCATCGTCCCAACCTACTTCCTCAGCCCGAGCGAAAGTCCCCAAGAAGCGGGTGAGCCAAAGCTCGCAGCGTCGCCTTCTAAGCCCTCGCGTTGTTAAAGTGGTCTCATCGGTGGAAGGTAACGACGAGGAGGTGCAGTCGCAGCGGAAGAGACGTAAGGCTCTCCCCAAAGCAGCGAGAAGCGAGGAAGACGCCGCGGCGGCACGCTCTGGACAAGTGAAGCCAGATCGTCGCTTCAGTCCACTTCGCCAAAACAAACCGCGCACAACTGCACGCCGAAGTCCTACACCGTATCATTCGCCAGTACCGCCACCACCGCAAGTCGTCATTCCTTCGAGTGAGATATTGGAAGCCACGCAGGCGCAGGCGCTGCTCAATCACGTCGAAGAGTTGCAAGGGCAGTTGTCGAGGGCGCAGAGTCAGCTCCAATCGCCTGCCAAAGACAAGCATTCACAGAACGGCGCAGATGCTCTGAGCGGAACAGGAAAGAGCGTGCTAGCAGAGCTGCAGAATAACAGTCAGAAAAAAGATTGGTTTTCCAAGATCGACGAAGCTGTTGCTGAAGTGGCGGCAGCACAAAGCAGATCGGTAGACGCGGATCAGGTGCAGTCGGCTGGAGGCCAGATCAGTGAATTGCAAAATAAGAGTGCAGCCTCAGACCAAGCGGAGGGACCTGCTTCTTCCGGTTCTACGGTACCATCAACCACTGCAGACCCTGTCCAGGGTCATTCAATTGTCAGTGAGATGAAGGCTTCCTCCGAAGAAGTAGAGGATGACCAAGGCACACCGGGAACAGAAATCGAGGAGGCCGAGGAAAGTGAAGAGGAACTGGAAGACGACAATATGGACGACGATGCAGGCGAAGGACAAGCCTGGCCCGAGCCTACCGAGGATGAAGTAACAGAGTATATGCGGCAGCGCAAGCTCACTACCGATGACCTGGAGATGGAGGAGCCCATTGCGAATCCACAAGGCGAATGGGAGACGCGCGAGAACAAACGCAGAGCAGCTCGCAATGCATTACGCGAGTATATTGTCGAATGCAGCCTAGAACGTGAGCTCTACAAGGGACTGGCAAAGTGTGTTACCAACGAGGAGGGCGAGACGTCTGTTGTGTACGCTGCCCGCGGTGAGAAGTTTCCAATCGCAAAACGCACGAAATCAGAAAAAAGAGAGGCCAGGGCGAAGAAAGAAGGCATGAAGAGCACTAAGCACTTCTTACACGAGTCAATTGCCCAGCGTGATCTCGAGCTACGCATGATGGTAGAACAAAGGGCTGTAAACAGTGCCGTGCTCCAAGGCAACGAGCATGTGTCTGTGACTGCTGAAGCAATCCCAACTGCACAATCGCCGAATTCGGTTGAGGAATCACTGAGGGCACAAGAACATTCTGAAGACCCAATGGAGATTCAAGCCGACGACGAAGAGCAGGGCCAACCAGACACCCTTGTGCAGCTCTCCCAGGAAGACGATCAAGACCAGCCAAAAGACTCTGTATCGCTCCAGGAGGGTGACAACGATGCGGAAGCTCAAAGTGTTGTAGACGTGGCTCAAGAGGACGTCGCGGAAGCAGAGGACAGTGAGCCTGAGAAAAGAGAGGTCAACAAAGCAGCACTCAGGCAGAAGGCGGACGAGGTGCAGACGGAAGTGATGCACGCTGATGCCGCAAAGAACACTGAAGCTGGAGCGCAGGCCGACTACGACGCGACATCCCCTGATGCGGTCGACAAGCCTCGGAAGACAACAAGGAGCAAGGGCAACAAAGCAGCAAACAGTGCCAAAGAACCACCTTCTGCCGTCGTCGATACGTCCGCCGCAGCGAAGTCTCCAGATCCGGCCGTGAGGAAGCAGCGGAAAGTGGCAAGACCTCCCAGCGTACGCGCCAATCCTGCCCTAGCTGTCCCTGCCGTTATACCCACGCCTCCAACATCTGACCAAGGTGCCCTTCTTCTCAACACTGCAACGCAAACATCAAATGTCGATGAATGGCTTGCAGGTCAAAGTCAAGAGCCCCCTGTTCCGCCGGAGGAACTCGAGCAGGCTGTGCCTGACGCCAAGACTTCTCGGAAGCGGAAGCGAAATTCTGGGGAAGCAGACTTCGAGGTCGCGCCCGAAGACTCCGATTCGATGTGCACCGCCAGCAGCGCCGCGGCACAAGAAGCAACGCGTAGCAAAAAGAAGCGGCGACGTGAGCATGAGGATATGGCGTCAGAGCCGAAACCCAAGAAGCGCAAGTCCAATGGCGACGGACCCGAAAAGCCGGCCAAATCCAAACGTCGGGTGACAATGAGCGGCCCCTTTACTCAGGAAGAGAAGGAGCTCGCAGACAAGATCTTCGAAAGCGCCATGCGAAAGGAAGGACTCAGCGAAGCGCAACTCATGGCGCAAGTGCAGAATTGGAAGACTTGCGGCTGCTTCAAGACTGACATGTTCGCCGCCTTCTCCGATCGCTCAGTTGAGTCCGTTCGCAAGTTTTGTCAGCGTCGTTATCACGGACAACAACGCGGTCCTTGGACCACAGAGGACGACGAGGCACTTCGATCCGCTTATGCTAGGTACCCACTCAAGTGGACAGCCATTAGTGACCTTGTGGGCAGAACTGCGCAGGACTGCAAAGATCGCTGGAGGAACAATTTGGAATCTGAACACAAGGTCTTGGGCCCGTGGACTATCGAGGAAGAAGAGCAACTTCTGGCCGCTGTTGAAGAATGCATCGACGTGATCAAGAAAGAGCAGCGAGACGATCGTGCGCTCCTGCGAGATCGCGAACGTCTGGAGGCTTTGATCAATTGGAAAGTGGTTTCCGATAGGCTCGAAGGCAAGCGGCCTACGAAGCGGTGCCGTGAAAAGTATTTCAAGTTACGGGCTTCACAGGCAAAGGCCAAGAACAACGATGTTTCATGGAGCACTACACAGCGAGCTCGCGGCGACGACAATCCCTCCAAAGTCGCTCAAGCCAAGCGTGCGCTTAACGAGTTCGAAATTGGCGACTACTACGACGTGTTCGTGGAGATCCATTCTTCTTTTGATGATCCCCATCAGCACTTCCGCGACGAGAAGAACGTGGTCTGGTCTATCGTGTCCTCCAAGAATATGCACAGCCGATTCAGTTTATTCTCATACGCCAGTTCTTTACGTAGAGTGGCTCTTGAGCATGCAATCGAAAACTGGCCAATCAACAGCGCAAAAATCAAGCGGAGGCTCGAGAAAGTGGACACTATACCTGCCAAAGCCTTGGTGCTGGCGAGATGGGTTGAGAAGAACAATGCAGGAAAGCTCGACGCCATAACCCGTACCTTTAGGACGGAACTCATAGGTAAGACGAACGAGGAAATTGACGCTATCAGGAAGGCTCGCAAGGAGAGGTTTGGCCAAGGACCTCGTAAGAACAACGGCAAATCAAGAGACTATGTTACTGAATCGGAAGGCGAAGGCGACATGGAGGATGTTGCATCGCCCATGTCAATGCATGCGAGTGGAGCTCGCATTCCTGCTGGAGTCCTGGATGACGAAGACGATCCCCATGAAAGCGACGGCAACGCCAAGGGTAATCATCAGCGACAGGAGGCTGGACTCAGTGCCTCAGAAGAAGAGGAAGACCCTTCAGAAGTCACGCAGCAGGTGCCTGACACCCAGTTCGAGGAGACCGGGTTCGTCACAAGCGACGCAGAAAGCTTGGAGGGGAGCCCCAACATGGCACCCTCAGCGTTTATGGACAAGCTCAAATCCAGTGGCGGCAGCAGCAAGCGCAAAACCATCGGCTACGGCAAGAGGGACAGAGTGAAGGCGGAGAAGCGTCGAAGCAAAGCACACTGAAGCATGGTGTACTTTTGCGATTCATCACGAGCATCGCCGACCTAGCGTCGGATCATGAATGCGTGTGGGTTCATCACGCTAAGATGGGTATCCTTTCGCCTATCGCTGGTCGTGCTTGCGGAGTCAGTACTAACGCGAACATTGTACGGTATTGCTGTATACATATTCGTAGCTCTACTTCGAACATGCCACTGGCGCGATGTGCGAATGACCTGTCCGTATGATTGTCACGATCTTGTGTACCTACGGCTAACTTGTACTCCGGGTGTCGGGAGAGCTGACTGTAGCGCAGGATGTCACCACTGCAGCTGTCTGCACGGTCGTTGCTGCTGGCGTGGCGCCCCTGGCCTTTATCCTTGCAAAAGTACGATCGGTCCGCCTAGGATGAAGCGCGACTCCACTTTCCGGTGATCCGCCTCAGAGCGCCTTCGAGGTTCTGTCGCAAATCATTTCAGATGCATTGCGTACACTGAGGAGGGTTGAAGAGCTGGACCTCGGAAGCCTTCAAGCAGCTCCGTGCGTGGTTGATCTTTGGCAAAGGCGGACAATTCTCCAACATAGTGAACCTCGTCCGCAGATCCGGAGGCTAACGCACCTAAGCGAAGATTGAAAGCTTTGCCTTGTCGATGAGGATGAGCTGAGGCCGGCTTTCAGCGTCCGTTTGCACATCCATCAGAGAACATCGGATAGCACGGCAATCCGAGCATGCAACAGCCGACAGACCGCATGTAGTCGTCTCCAACTCCTTGGTCCCCAAATCCGTGATGCCGCTGGGATGGGAAGCCACTGGCGAAGGAAGCAACATGTGTACGACCAGCAGAGGATGCCATCCGACGAACCGGCACCTTCCCTTGACACCTGAACACCATTACTCTTGACAGCATCATGCATGCAGCGCACTACTTCCACTCCCACCCGATGTGGTAGATGCAATCGACCCAGTGCCGAAGCGTCGGTACCCCAGACGTGAACTGATCGTTTCTGTGCTGACGAGTTCATTCGACGAATTGGAATCCGTGGCGTGATCTGGCTTCGCTTGATCAGGCGCTTTGCATCCGGAACAAATTACGATACAGTGTATCCGAGAGGACACCTGATGAGACACAATAACGATTCAGAAATCGAGAAGAACCATAACTTGATGCACGTGCGGACTGAAGGCGAATACTATCGATCAGAAACCTCAAATCAGTGGAGCTGAAGACATCCACGCCAGCACCCCTGCAAAAATCCACATCCGCTCACGAGATCTTGTGCTCCGTGAAGAAAAGAGCGATTTCCCTGCACGGCCAGATCGATCTTTAGCTCCAAACTTCCGCAATCCCCCCTCTGCACGCTGCATACTAATACCCGCCACACTGGAGCACGTTGACGGGCGCACCCAGCGTGCCGACTCGCCACATGGGTGTGTAGATCTTCACCGTCTCCGCTCACATGGTTCTATGCTGCACGTTGTGGCAGATCTGGTAGAGTGAGCTTGTCGAAATCCCACGCAGGCCCGCTGCGTCTTCTACATGATGCAGGACGCCGGTGTTCAGGATCTTGTAGATTGCTTGAGTGATGGTTCTGGAATTCGATGACACGCATTCGATGGCGGGAGGGTATATCTGTGTGCGTTGTCTGCTGCTTTGTGGTACGAGTTCTCGTCTTTCCGCTGAGCAGGTCTTATTATCATTATTGCTTACTTGTTGAACTAATGTTGCCTGAGGACTGAGAAAGTCCTTCGATTGACGCCTTCGACTGACTTTTGTACTTGTCTCTGCACTCCGTCAGCGCGATTGTTGCTCAATATGGTTGCCGAAATGTCTCTCTCTGGCGGTGGCTTCAAAGATATCGACCTCGAAGAGATCTCCAAATGGCCTGCTCCGAACTATGTCAGTACTGTTGGCCGCCATACTCACTTGAGACATACGCTGACCATCGTTCTGATGCTCTAGATCAACCCTGTGCGACGAACATGGATGCCAGCTTTTCTATTAGTATGGCAAATAGCAGTGACGATCATGCTGTCGGGGAGGTTCTACCTAAGAGCAAGAAAGTTGGCTGGAACATTTGGCCTCGACGATGTGCTCGTCTTCCTTGGATACGTAAGTATACGAGACGGTCAAGATACAACAGGCCTCTCTGACCCGCCGCTAGTTATTCGCCATTGGCATGACTGTCGCGACTTGGATACTCACAACAGAGTATGGTCTCGATAGACATGCTTGGGACAACAAAATCGATTGGGCGGTCCCGGCAGCTTTGGTATGCTACTCATCGTGCTGACTATTATGATCATGCTCGAGACTGACTAGCTATTAGACTGGCTGGATAGCCCAAGTCCTCTTCGTAGCAGCGACCGTCTGCACCAAACTCTCAATCCTCCTATTCCACCGCCGCATGATAAAAGAAACTCTAGATCGCCGTTGGGTCTGGACACTTCGAGCCGCTTTTATCTTCACATGCTGCTATGGCGTTGGCGTTCTCCTCGCCTACATCTTAGCATGCCGACCAACAGATGCGATCTGGAATGCTTTCAGCCCTACATACAAGAAAGAATACACCTGCATCGCAACTACGAAAGTCGCCGTCTGGGCTGGCGTTCTCAGCGTCATCAGCGATCTCATCGCAGTCGCTGTTCCCTGCTTACTACTCAACCATTACAACCTCGCCATTTCCTTCCGCCAAAAGATCGTTTTGAATTTGACCTTCGCCCTTGGGTTAGTCGCTACTGGAGCGGGAGTCGCACGAACATATTATCTCTGGAAAATCCGAACAACAATGGACTCAACCTGGGTCGGGCACACTTTCTTCGCATGGTCGATAGTCGAATGTCAATTGGCTATCATGTGCGCTTGTGCGCCCTCGCTCCGAGCTTTCTTCCGAAGATATGTTCGCGATACATTGAAGAGGTCTTTTGGCAGCGGAGTTTCGCACTATGCTACTGGGACGGGAGAGTCTTTTCACAAGAATTCTCAGGGCTTGACGGAAGATCACAATGGAAGGGTGTATCAGGAATTGAGACCTCTGGAGTCAGGCGTACATGGCGTCCAATATCCTCCGCCTGTGATACTGGATGAGAGTGCGTATGAGCGTAGAGTGTCGAGAAGGCCGGGAACAGATGATATGATGCAGTACGATGCGGTGATGAGGTCCCGGTCACCTTCACCGGTTGTCAGGACGCCGGATGAGTTTGAGTGCTACGCAAATGAGCGGCTGAGCAGACAAGGGCAGATCATGCGAGACAGGCAGTCTCGGACGGAGTCAATAGTGGTGAGGATGGATGTTAATAATGACGGTGACGAGATTAGCAAGGAGAACGGTAACAGGAGCGAAAGTGGGCGACAGTACGCGGCAGTGAAACGATGACATGAATGTAGGATAATGAAACAAAAAAGAAATAGTTCAAACGACGAGGAATGAATGATACCCACTTCATCTCGTGCATTCATTTCTTCTCTATCACGTACCCGTGGTACCAAGCCATTTCCACGAATGAGTCTATGATTCATCTTTCGTCACTGGCATTGATCTATCGCATGTTGCGCATAGCTGCAGATGAGGACAAATGCCGTTCCCCGAAGACGCTTGCTTGCCGACCGGAACGGCGGACAGTCGCCTCGGCCACGTTGACGCTGTGTCACACAGGAAGATTTCCTTCGATCCTTAGCCATCTCGTGTGAAGAAGAGGCGTCGAGCCACGCGTAGCATGAGCAAGCCATGCTTCCAGGCCCATTCTTCATGCCAACCGCGCCCACTCCTCATCGTGCATCTCTTTTAAAACACCTTATTCATGGCTGCATGTGCCAATTCCACACCCAAAAACGTCGCCGCATTCGCAGGTACCGCTCTCGCCATCGCAGGACCCAACCCAGGGAAGAAAGCCTTCACACCACCTTTCCCATAAATTTCCTTCACGCACGCCGTGATCGTCTGTGCCTTATCCGCACTCTGTAACTTCGACTTGATCGTATCAACAGGGAACACAGCCGTCCACATGGCCACACCAGCAGCTCCACCAGCAGCCATAATAGCCGTCAAACTCATCTGCCCCGGCTTCCCCGTAACCGGATCCTTGGGCGTCAAATTCCTCTTCAAAATCTCATACGTCGCGAAATATGCTGCTGAACCAGGTCCATCGCGTGCGAGAGTCATGACGCTACCGCGGTAGACAGAGCGGATTCCACCTTCTTTGTATAATTGTCTGACGACGTCTCCGCCGCCGCTGTAGCGTGGTTTCTCGCCCGGTTTGAGCTCTTTTTGGCCTTGGATTTGGAGGATGATTTTTACGCGTTCGAAGGGCGCGGTGATGGCTGTCATGGGGATGGCGGAGAAGAAACCTGCGGCGCAGACTTGGCCGACGGAGTATTGGCCGTTTTCGACCGTAGAGAAGCGGTCGACGAGTTGTTTGCCTACGCCGTAGGCCCAGAAGTTTACGGCGACTGTGGTGGGGAGGAAAGGTTAGGACATGTGCTTTCAGCTTTCATGGAGAAGTGAAACTTACACATGGGTGTTACACCTACGAGCGGTGCAGAGACACCAGCGTAGAGCCCTCGTACGGGACCTTCTCGTGCAATCGTCTTTCGTACCACGTCCATGGCTCCATTGTAAACGCCCTTCTCAGCAGTTTGTAACCGCACCTTGACTAAATCGAAGGGGTGGCCGACGACGACTGCACAGACTCCTCCCACGCCTCCTGCTATCAGGTCTCGCAAGCTCTGGTATGCACGTTTCCCTGTCTCCTCTGCAATCTCTTTGAGCTCTTCCTTCGATGTGGGAACTGCCTGTTTGGCATCTTGGAGTGTTTGTTGTGCCGTGTCTTTAATCTGATCGGTGGATGGTATCCTTTGCTTCAACTCGGCAGCTTTGTCCTTTGCAGACTCCTTGAGGTTGTCTGCTGTGGAAGAAGTCATACTGGGCTAGGCCAGCGAAGTGTCCGGTATCGGGATGCCGCTGTTCGGTCGTCTTCGGTGCTTAGGATGTTCTGCTGGAGGGGAAGAGGTTGGAGGGACAATGGGACGACGGGAACGCTGAGCAGGATGTGAACCTACACACTCGCTTATCAAAGAGGAGGCAGAACGCGCACTCAAGATATTTCTACTTGGTCCGTAGCTAGGCACACGTCGCTGTTGCTAGCCGGATAGCGTGCATTTGCTTGGGAGCTCAACTCTGTGCCGAGGTCAACAAGGTTCACACGTTCCTGGATTGCGACTGCGACGCCCGTTTCACCGTGCCTCCGAGACTCGTCCGACTGCTCTTGCTATTTCATGCATGACCTATCATTCACTTCCATCCAAATGACCGGCTCTCATGGGCAAAGTGAGCTTAGACACAGCAGCTCAGCTCTGCGAGTTTGTGCTCTTCACATGCACTGCGGCCCTGACGTACGCTTGGCAGAGAGCTACAAAGAGCTCGAGCCGGTCCCCGGCACCTTTCATAGACGGCTAGGCATGTGATGGAAGTGGAGCGCCTACAGCCGGATCTCTGCCACGGCACACTCAAGCATGAAATTCATGTTGGATTCAACATGAATAATTGCTGACGGTCAGGTCATTGTGAAGACCATCAACGAAATACCGAAGCTTGTGTTCACAAGGTCTTGGTATGGGCTAGACATCGATATATTTACATGCAGCCCGCTTGTGTTGGCGTTGTCTTCTCATATTCATTACGTCTTTCTTTGTGAACACCCTGCTCCTGTCCCATTAGCCCTGAAGCTCGCGTTCAGGCCTTGCTGTAGTCTGTATCTCCTCCCCAAGCTCATCAGTTGGAGTCTGGCCGCGTATTAGGACGTGTTTGGCCTTCGATCCTCTGTATCTTCCTTGGTATTCCGTAATATCCCTCGGGTATGAAACCTCGAAGCGTGTTCTTCGCGCAGACACCGCAGGTCTGTTAATATCGAGGCTGCATCCTCCCACTCGGTCTCGAGGAGCCCGGAGCTATCGCAGCACCAGTCTGCATTTCGCTCGGCCGTAGATCGAGAATTTCTCCGAGTCACGTCTCAACCCGCATGTCCATTGACATGAGTCGCCTCCACCTTGCGTCCATGAAGTCCTTTTCCCACGAAAGTATCCCATCTGGGCCCACCAAGTTCCTCTCTCGCGCGACGCTGCAGAACCAACTTCTGCGCGGCCTGCCTCAACATCGTACTCGGCGGCGCATACGTGTCGATATTCTTGTCGTACGGCCGACTCAGATACTCCTCCGTCACCTCTTCCATCATCGTCAAGCTTGCTCCGCCTGGCACGGTGCGCTCTTCTCCGGTTTTGGGATCCGTCCACAGCCCACGATCCCAAGAGTCCAGTGGCATATTTTCGAGACCGTGCGAGACGTTCAAGCGCTTGTACCAAGTATGCTCGCCTTGAGCGTACTCGCGCATATGCTGATGTTGGCGTTCACCTTCCGTGTACTTGATCAGTAGATTCTGTAAGACCGCTCGCTTCTCCATGAAATCATTGACGACTTTCATGCGGCCGAACCAAGAAGGCCAATTAGTAGCGAAGCCGTCTCGTGCTTGGTTTGGTCGTCCTGTGCCGACACTGAGCATGAGCGCTGGCTGCTTGGCTTTGCCTTCGTACAACGCGTGGAATTCGCTCAATGCTGCAGCACTGGGATTGTTTTCTCGGATGCCGCCGTCTTTGAAGTGCACTTCGCGCTCGACACCAATGTCGTCGACTATAGCTTTGACCATTTGGAAGTAGAATGGTGCGGCGGATGTGGCGCGGGTCACTTGCCATATGGGTATCGCATCCGCTCCTTCGTTGTATCGAGTGATCCAGTTCGGTGTAGACTCTCCGTAGAATTGGGGATACGATCGCAGGAGGTAAGCTTCGTTGATATTTTCGTTGTGGGTGGCTGCTAGGCAGCATGATTGGCAGACGCGAGGCTTATCAACATCGAATGGGACCGGCTTGCCCATAGCATCAACCGAATTTAACTCCAGAGGATGAAGGTCATTGCCGTCGCAATTCTCGTGCTCGTAGCAACGACTACTCACTATGTCTCTCACTGCCTGCTCAAGCGGCTCGTGGTGGTATTTGGTCCTCAAGGGGATCGAGCTGCGTTTCGTGCCGAAAAGGTCGTTGCCAACTTTACGATATAGCTCGAGGGCTTCGGTTACTGACATGCGTAGTCGCCCGAGGATAGTCGCAATCAGGCCACCCGTCGATGTTCCGTACATGAAATCGAAGTAGTGACATGGGAGAAGTTCTTCCTCGGAGATGGCTTTCTTCGCTGAGAGATCACTGGTGAGCTCGTCCTCGACGATCGTTGTGGCAGCTCTCTTTGGCACGGTCACGCTCTCGGGTAGATCGATATCAACGCCATGGGATTGTGCTGTTTGGTACGAGTCTTTGCTCGACTGGTGGTGTGAGCCTTGTCGGCCCCGTGCGGCCCCGGATTGTGCTTGTTCGTTGTCGTTCGTTTCGCGGAATGATGTCGGGCTATCGGTGCGCATTTCTGTTGGACTGTCTGTCCGTATCTTTACTGTCGAGTGTCCATCGTAGTACTGTTCCCATACCCAGATCTCGTGCTGCAGATATCGTCAGCATCTTTCTCAGGTACATTGTTGTCCGCTTGACGTGCAGATGCGCATGGGCACTTGCGGGGAGATGGTCACTTACCATCAATGCCTTAAGGATAAGCAAGCTGCTGTATCCGCGTATGCCTCCCCCATCACACGTTAATATGCAAGGATCCCATGGATGCCAGCAGCTCTACCCTCCACAGCAGCAGCAGTATGGGTCGCCGGCGCCGCCTCCGGGCGGGCAATACGCCAGACCTCCGCCTCCTCCGCCTGGTAGGCCTGGGCAGACGGCGAGTCCATATCCAGGCGCTGCACCCTCGCCCTATGGCCAGCCTGCGCAGCCCAATTCGCCCTACCAACAGCAGCAACCCTTTCAGCAACCTCCTCAGCAATACGGCTATGTTCGTGACTTCACACGCTTCCAGGAAAATTTGCGACCCGAGCTAGACTAACATCTGATCAAAGCAGGGTGGACCTCCGGGAGGACCTCCTCCTCCACAGCAAGGCTACGGCCAGCCCCCGCAGGGCCAGTACGGTGCGCCTCCGCCAGGCCAGCAGCAGTATGGCGCCCCTCAATCCGGCCCTGGCGATGTCGCACAATACCAGCGCCAGCTAGAGCAGGCCATTCAAGAGAAGAACTTGCACAGATTCTATGGTCCAGGAACACCGGGAGCGCAGAAGTTGCCACAGATTGCTGCCCGCGCGGCACAGTGCGTTGATCGCCTTTGCCAGGCGTGGCGCGTTCAGAAAGAGATTGCAAATGATATTGTCCGACTTGCGCTCTACGATGTCGTAGTCTACGTCGATGACTCTGGTTCGATGTCCTTCGAGGAGAATGGCGAGCGTATCAAGGATCTGCAGCTCATTCTGCAGCGAGCCTGCTTCGCCGCGACACTGTTCGATGATGATGGAATCGATCTCCGCTTCATGAACGAGGACTTGCCAATGCAGAACGTGTCGCACATTCGAAGCGAACAGCAAGTGGAGCAGATCCTTGCGCAAAAGCGCTACAAGGGTCTCACTCCATTCGGAACCGAGCTGCGCAAGAAGGTCATTGATCCGATCCTCATCCAGAAGTTGAACAGCGGACAGATGCAGAAGCCACTGCTCATCATCAGTATTACCGATGGTCAGCCTGCTGGTGAGAATCAGAACACTTTGATCGAGACAGTGCAGTATGCTGTCCAAGCCGCTCAGCGATCGCAATACGGTCCCGGT